>JACBKR010001076.1:0-62947 GCA_014218235.1 Colocasia esculenta | reverse complement strand
TTTATCCGACATTTTCCATGAAGATTGGCCTTAGATAAGCATTATGGGTAGCATGATTTGTGAGGATAGCCCCTATATATAAATGTGTACATAATTCAAGAATGCATCCAAGTTGATGTTTCCCTCTAGGGTCAATGACCGCCTAGGATGGTTCTAATTTCATGTGGGAAATTTTTATGCCTACTGTAACTTGTTTTGGGGACAGGGTTTCCATATTTCCTTTGTTGCTCCCTTTTGTTGTATGGATATATGTTAGTTTCGCATGTGCGGTTTAAGGGGATCAGGTTATATAAATAATTGATGTTAAGATAAATCATCATCCTTTTTCCTAAATCATTCTAAGTAACTATTTTAGTTTAATGGGATTTACATTAACTTGAATGCTCGCTTGTCTTATTAAGTATTAGTGGGTTGATAGCATAGAATGTAGTGGCATATTGCTAACCAGGACTTGAGGTCTTAGGGGTTGACATCGGCATCGGGCCCTACCTTGGGCCTTAGGCTGGGTTAGTCGATCAACAGTTTAAGCCAAATGGGTTATCAGCTTGACCATTTTTCTGTGCACTTGTGGTGTGTTGTTTTGTACTCAATTTTTTGTGTGGTGCTCGTGACGCTTGTATTGACTTGTTAGCACTACACCTTACTAGTCTTCGCCCGGTGTTGTGACACTTGTGGGCATGTCCCAGTGCACGGTGCACTTTTTGGGTTGTTAACGTTCCTTGGCACCCCCATCCTCGTGAGCTTGTTGAGGGCGATCTCCGAGCCACGAGTGCATCCGTAGAGCATTTCTCCAGACGGAGGGGAAAATGGTGTTGGACAGCGACATAGAGTCCTTTGCAAAGATCTCTTAGTTGGTCCAAGTCCCGCAGAGTTTGGAGGGTGGCAATGCGGTCCAGCTAGTCCGTTCTCACTGCCTTGCCTTGCACAGTTCCGAAGCCATGTCGGGAGAATAGGTGTGGGACCGTAGTCCGACTAGACTACAGCTTGTGGTTGTGTTTGTCCGATGGGAGGGGAGACCTAGATTTGTGATTGAATGGTAAGATGCCAGTAGGCACAGCTGACCATTCACTAGTAGAGGTGAGTCTGTAGCCAGTGCTTTTTTCCAGACGAGGGTTTTCCATCTGTGTGTGCCTCTGCATGGCGTACGTAGTGTACTTTTGTAGCTGAGTTGAGACCATGTGTATCTATGCCGAGTTGGTAGTACTTGTAGACCTGAGTACCTTACCGTTTATTTATTTAAGTACATTTACGGTTATTATTTTTTCTATACTACTTGCTTAGTTAGTGATTCTATCTATTTGAGTTATCTTGGCCTTCTTGTTTAGTGTAGCTAGTTTTGTTACTTTAGTGCTACTATTTCTTCCTACGTTGTGTAGCTACTCTGCTTTTTCATTTCCATTGTTCAAACCGGTGACGGATTGCATTCCTTACTGGGCTTCATTCGTGAAGCTCATTCCCCCTTACTTCCTTCCAAGGTTGAGCTCGTGGAAGTCGTGTTTGAGTTCAGATGGTTACGGCAGAGTTGTGTCGCATGTGGTTAGTAGCATTAGCAATGGTCAGTGTTTCCTTGCACTTGCATTATTATCTAGGACTTTGTGTATATTTTCTATCCTATAGATGTATTCTTTAATTGATTAGATATTTAAACTTGTTGTATATCTCACTAGACATGTTTTTTTAACCCTTTCGGGTCTTCGGATCTGTGGGTGGCGGTCTAAGGATTCAGTACTTAGAGGGTTTCTAAGTATTGAATTCTTGGGTCATTACAGGAATGAACTAAAAAGTCATCATAGAATTCCCATGTAGCATCACTTTGTGGAGCATCACTTTGTGGGAAGTCCCTCCACTGGATCAAGAGTTGTATAGTAGGCTTGTTGTCATTCTCCACTAGACGACGGCCCAATAGAAAAGTTGGTTCCTTAGAGTGAGGTAAGAATGTCTATGGAAGAGGAATGCTATGCACTTGATTTGAGCCATACTTCTTCTTGAGTTGTGAAACATGGAAGATTGGATGCAACTTACATTCAGGGGGTAGTAAGATCTTGTATGCTACTACTCCATTCTTTTGAATGATTTGAAATGGCCTATAATACTTTGCATTTTGCTTATGATTATATCGCTTAACTTCTGAATGTTGTCTATAAAGTTGTAGCTTCATATAAACCCAATCATTTACCTCGTAAGCTTTTTTTATACGATGAGAATCTACGAGTCTTTTCATATGCTAGTGTGCCTTTGCTAAGTGAAGCTTTAGCTCAGATAAAAGTTGATCTCTACATATTAAACCATCAACTACATCCTAAACCTTTGAAGTTCAAAGAACATAAGATAAAAGGGTAGGTGGAGGCACCCCATAAACCACTTGAAATGGTGTAATGCCTGTAGATGAATGCATAGAAGTATTGTACCAATACTCTGCCCAATGCAGGCAATTAAACCAATTCTTCTGTTGCTGATAGCAGAAACATCTCAATAAGTTTCCAAGCATCTATTTAGAACTTCAGACTGCCCATTAGTGTGAGGATGATATGTAGAAGTCATTTGTAATTTAACCCCCCCCCCTATAGAAGAAAAAATTCTTTCCAAAATTGACTTGTAAAAATGGTATCTTTATCAGTTAAAATTGCTTGTGGAACTCCATGTAGTTTGACAATATTGGCAGTAAATTCTCTAGCATCCATTACTGTAGTGTAAGGGTGTTTTAAGGCAATGAAGTGAGAATACTTTGACATTCTATCAATGACCACCATAATTTTTCTCTTATTTTGTGAAATAGGGAGACCATCAATAAAATCCATGCTAAGATTAGTCCACACCTGATCAGGAATCAGAAGAGGCTATAAAAGACCAGCTGGAGATTGACTAGATTTATTTCTCTGACAAGTATCGCATTGTTGGACATAGAGCTTAACTGCCTTGTTCATTCCAACCCAATGAAAACTTATTTTCAAACGATGCAATATCTTATTGTAGCGGTCCTCGTCGTTTAGACCCTTTGACCTAATAACCATCCTGATCCGACTCTGCCTCCTGCGAACAGGCCGAAGCCTCACAAGGGGTACCATTACTAAAGTCCATGGAAACATAAAAGGAACACACCCGTCGAGTTGTTACTGTGAGAGATTGGCCGATGGATGATGTGGCACAACTCTCCCCACATAATTTATATGGCGAACAGTATAAATAGAAGTGGTAAAGCTCAGAATGAGTAGGCTAGTTTGATGCTCATTCTTCTGCTACTTCTTGTCTCTCTTCTCTTCCCCTGTTCTCCGATTCTTCCTTCTCTCTAGAACTCTTCCAACATCGCTAACTCGAGCTCGAGAATCTGAGGCACGACCACTCCTGCCTGGTTTAGATCGGGAGCCACGGAAGAGGAATAACAATTTGGTGTCTGATGCCCCCTCATGTAGCAGTTGTGCAAATTCTACTGAGATGGCGCCAAATGATCTCGATTCTTTCAAAGCCCTATTGATGAAGTTTCAGCAACAATTTTCTTCTCTTGAGTCCATGTTGCATCATCAGGAATCTGGTCCTTCTTTGCGGAAGCTAATGCCTCTACTCCGATGATGTTTCCTCCTAAACCTAAATCCTTTGATTTTCCTCCTTTTGATGGATTTGCTGATCTTGCTATTTGGTGATATAAGGCAAATCAGTATTTCAGTTTCCATAGGACCCCTGAAATTCATAAGGTTTCTACTGCTTCGTACTATTTTAATGGTGAAGTGTTGTAGTGGTTTTGGCATTTTACTAGTACGAAATCTTCTATCACTTGGAATGAGTTGTTGGATGGTTTAGAGGCTCGATTTCAGTCTGTTTCCTTCCTAGATGCTCATGATTCTTTGAGCAAATTGAGATAAACAGGGTCTATTTTGGAGTACCAAAGGGAATTTGAGTGGTTATCTAATAAGATTATCGAGGTTCCGGAAACACATCTTCTGGGCACATTCTTGAGTGGTTTGAAGGAGGATCTATCTTGTGAGGTCCGCTCTTTCAAACCATAGTCCTTGTTGTAGGCTATGTAAATCGCTCAGATTCAAGAAGCTAAATACCTATCTAAGAAAAAGTTTGTGCATTCTTCGAATTCTTTCTCAAATGCTTTTTCAAATCGTCAACATCCTTTACTGCCCACACCTGTTACTTCTCCAAGTCCTCCAGTTTGAAAGATGACTCCTCAACAATTGCAGGAGCATAGACAAAAAGGGTTATGTTGTGATGATAAATGGTTTAAGGGCCATGTTTGTAAGTCTCAAAAATTATTCCTTCTTCATGTCCTCCCTGATGAGGATGATGAGCATGTTGATGATCAAGAACTTGATTCCACTATAGATCTCTCTGAGTTGAACCTTCTTCAACCAACTATTTCTTCTCAAGATGTTACGGACTTAGATTCTCTTGGAACTATGCGGGTGAGGGGACATATTAATAGCTTGCAAGTGCTTGTTTTGATTGATAGCAGCAGCACACATAGTTTTATTGATCCCTCTGTGGTTCAGAGGTTGGGGCTTAAGGTGAATAGCCAAGTTCAAGTTCCTGTTAAAGTCACTCCCGGCATTCAGATTTGCTTCCAGGGTCTTTGCTATAAAGTTCAGCTTCATATTCAGTCTCTTAATATTACATTAGACTTATTGGTGCTTCCGTTGGGTGGATTCGATTTGGTTTTAGTGTCTACTTGGCTACATACATTGGGAGACATCATTTTAAATGTTGATAAAATGACTATGCAATTTGTTTTGGAGGAACAATAGTATTGTTTGTCATCAGTAAGAAATGATTAGGTGCAATTGATTTCTAAAAAACAACTTAAGAAAGAGCTTCAGGGAGCTAAGGCCATTTATGCAATTCAGGTCACACAACCACTTTCAAATTCTACTAGTACCCCATTGTCAAGTGATTTACCTTCTAATTTGTCAGCCCTACTGGATTCTTACTCTGAAATATTTTCTGAACCCAAAGGCTTGCTACTAGCTCGTCCTTTTGATCACAAAATCAGCTGGTTGATGAGACAAAAGCTATTGTAGTCTCTTCGTATAGACATCCTCCCTACCACAAAAATATCATTGAGCAACAAGTTAAGGATTTGTTGGGTTCTGGTCTATGTAGGACGAGTAATAGTCCCTTTTCAGCACCTGTCCTTTTAGTCCGCAAGAAGGATGGTTCCTAGAGAATGTGCATTGATTATAGGGCTTCAAATCAGCAGACGGTTAAGGAAAAATTTCCTATTCCTCTAGTTGATGATTTTTTGGATGAGTTGTATGGTTCCAAATTTTATTCCAAACTTGATTTGTTCTCTAGATATCATCAAGTTAGAATGCATGAGGAGGATATACATAAGACAACCTTTTGAACTCATGAAGGGTATTATGAGTTTTTAGTGATTCCTTTTGGCCTTACAAATTATCCTTCTACATTCTAGAGTGTTATGAATAAAACATTCAGGCCATATTTGAGGAAATTTATTCTTGTTTTTTTTCGATGGCATACTTGTTTACAGCAAAACGTGGTCTGATAATCTTACTCATTTACACACTGTTTTATCCACCTTACAGTAGAATCAATTTTTTGTGAAGCGGTTTAAGTGTGAATTTGGTGTTGCCAACATTGAATATCATGGGCATATTATCTCTGTTGAAGGTGTTTCTATGGAACAATCTAAAATCCGCTGCATTTTAGATTGGCTAATACCGAAATCTTTAAAAGGATTACGTGGGTTTCTAAGGTTAATGGGGTATTATCAAAAGTTTATTAAACATTATGGTCTCATTGCCGCCCCATTAACTCAATTACTTAAGAAAGACAATTTTGTATGGAATGATTCTGCTGACAAGGCATTTGATACTCTTAAGCGGGCAATGACCACCGTTTCGGTTTTAGTTTTACCAAATTTTGAGAGTTTTATTTTGAATGTGATGCTAGTGGATTGGGCATTGGGGCAGTTTTAATGCAGCACGGTCACCCCATAGCTTATCTTAGTCATGTTTTTTCTTCTAAATAGCAGGGCCTTTCTGTGTATGAAAAAGAAATGGAGGCAGTCATCTTTGCAGTTCAAAAATGGAGCTCTTATCTCATTGGTCGGAAGTTTATTATTAGAACTAACCAACAAAGCCTTCGTCATTTGTTGCAACAAGTTCACACCCCAGCCCAACAACGTTGGTTGATAAAATTAATGGGTTATGACTTTGATTTGGAGTATAAATCTGGAAGTCACAATAAAGCTGCAGATGCTTTATCTCGCTTGCCAGAGGAACATGCCCATTATGGTATTTCTGTTATGCAACCTGATTGGGCCACCGAATTGTTGAATGCCTACAAGATATACCCTATATTCAAAGATTTAATATTCCAATGGACTGTTGGACAACTGAATCCAAATTTATACTCTTGTAAAGGCGGGTTACTATATTACAAAAATAGAATTCTATTGCATCCTGATTGCTTTCTTACACATCAAGTGCTTCAGGCATGTCATGATTCTCCTATGGGTGGGTATTTTGGGTATCATAAGACATTGCACAGAGTTCAACTAAGTTTCCATTGGCCTGGTCTCAATCGAGATGTGAAAAATTACATTCAGAATTGTGATATTTGTCAGAGATCCAAGTCTATTTCACAATCACCAGCTGGGTTACTTCAGTCATTGCCTATACTTGAGCAATGATGGACTGATATACCTATGGATTTTATTGAAGGTTTGCCTGTTTCCCAGACAAAATCAGTGATCTTGGTTGTTGTGGATCGGCTCTCAAAATATGCCCATTTTATTACCCTCAAGCATCCTTTTACAATAGCAGTGCTAGCTAAAGAATTTGTTACTCACATAGTAAAATTGCATGGTTTTCCCAAATCTATTGTATATGATCGTGATACTATATTCACTAGTGCATTTTGGAGGGAATTGTTCAAATTGCAGGGGGTGCAGCTGAAGATGAGCACCGCTTACCACCGCAAACTGATGGGCAAAGAGAAGCTTTAAATCGGTGCTTGGAAACTTACCTTCGATGTTTTTGTTTTCAACACCAACACAAATTAATGGTGTGACTGGCTTCCATGGGTAGAATATTCTTAAAACACATCTCTTCATTCTTCTATTGGTATGACTCCATTTCAGGCAGTAAATTGAATTCCTTCTCCAGCTATTCAGTCTTATGTTCCAGGCACTGCTAAGGTCCAGGATGTGGCAGATAACCTAGTGATCGGGGATCAATTGTTTACTGAACTCAAGCATCACTTATCTAAGGCTCAGGCTTGCATGAAGAAGTTAGTCGATGCACATAGGCTGGATAAGCAATTTGCTGTGGGAGATTTGGTATATCTGAAGTTACAACCTTATAGAGAAGGATCTGTTGTACATCGATTTAATCACAAGCTAGCTGCGAAGTATTATGGGCCATATCAGATTACAGATGCATTAGTTCTATTGCATATCGTTTGGCTTTAGCTACTGATTATCGCATCCATAATGTTTTTCATGTCTCTCAGTTAAAGGCCACACATGGAGCCTTTCCTGTTCCAATATAGCCACTCCCCAACAGTTTACCTATTCACAAGCCAGAGTCGGAGTTGTTGCTGGGACGCCGCCTCATTAAGAGAAACAATTTGCCTGTTCCGCAAGTTATTATACAATGGAAGGGTCAGGTTTCTCATGATGCTTCGTGGATGGACTATTATGAGTTCATTTCTTTGTATCTTCACTTCAACCTTGAGGGCAAGGTCATTTAATAGGGAGGGGAGGAATTTGTTAGGCCTTTTATGCTAGCCATAAGAACCTTGTGAAGGAGATGGTTAGGTTGTTGAGTTGTTACTGTGAGAGATTGGCCGATGGATGATGTGGCACAACTCTCACCACATAATCTGTATGCTAAACAATATAAATAGAAGTGGTAAAGCTCGGAATGAGTAGGCTTGTTAGATGCTCATTCTTCTACTACTTCTTGTCTCTATTCTCTTCCATTGTTCTTTGGTTCTTCCTTCTCTCTAGAACTCTTCCAACGACACCAACTCGAGCTCGAGGATCTGAGGCAAGGCCATTTTTGCCTGGTTTAGACTGAGCCACGCAAGAGGCGTAACATCTTCACCATCGGAGGAGGTTTATGATAACAAATCATCTAGACAACTTCCTAGAAGGCCCCATCCCCACCTGGAGGTCACTGGTCCCCCTCAACGGGAAACCCCACCATGGCAGGAGGAGGCCACACCTGGTCCCCCACAATGGGAGGCACAATCCCCGCCATCACACAGAGAACTCGCCAATCGCCGGTGGCCTAGACGCCCACCAGTCGAGGCCCGAGTGGAGGCCGCGTGCCTCTGCAAGGCGGCAACATACCACCTAGCAACATAGGAAACCCTAATCCTTCAAAGCACACTCAAACTCGATCTCCAGAGTCTGGATCATTGACATTCAGCCTTAATATGCCTTTTTTATGACAATAATTACATGTCTTGTTTTTATTCTTGGACTTACATCCATCTGGAGTCGTTCCTCTTCACTCTTGAATTTGGTTCTTTTGGCCTGAGAGAAAGGATGTTAAGACATCCTCCATGGAGATAAAACCTCTCCCATGAATCAAGAAAAATACTTAAAAGAAGGGGGCCAAAGAACATAACAACGAAAGTGATTGATCCTCATCATCTATCTTGGCATCAACATTCTCTGAATCCTTAAGTAATGGAATTGAATTCATCAAGATGAAACTTAACAGGAGTACCACCTTCAGCCATACAGCGCATGAAGAAATTAAGGTCGCTTCAAATGCAACTTGCTTGTGAGAACTTCAACAAATACAATGACTCCAACTTGATTCACAGGTCTCCAGTCGTCTTCTCGTGAATGATCTCTCTAAGAATTCCATTAGATATGCAAAATTAAATTGCAACCAATACTTTCTCAACCATCTCCTCTTTGTCTTTTGTAGACATGGAGATTGACTTCTTCTCTTTCCCCAATAATGCCAAGCAGCAGAACTACGTTCCCGGAGAGCAGAGCCGGAGATCCATCGACCCCCGCCGGGGCAGCGGTGGAGCAGCGAGTTCATCCTGAAGTGGGCAGAACTCAATGTTCACGAGCATCATAAGAAAAGTGGTACCAGTTCGACAGGAAGGATTTAAGTGTTACAGGTCCTGGTCTGAATAAATAGACAAGACATGGCCCTACACACACGCACGCACACATAACGTAGAGTACAGTTGCCCAAGTCATGCAGTCATAAATTCTGGTTGATCGACCAAATTTAGCTATTTGATGGCAATATTCCTGCATATGCGCACCATTTTTTACTTTGAAATGAAAGACGTTAATTCACCACTGAGTAGTGCTAAAAAACCGTCTAATTAATGACACTGCAAGAAGTATTTCTTTCTAGTCAATTTCCATGGCCTGCGTTTTTTGGCACCGACGGTGTGTCTTCTGCAAAAACATTAAAACATATGTGCCTTGTTTTGTGCCTAACTTGAGCCCTTCATAAAGAGGTAGAGGATCCCTCGTATGGGTGCCTACCAAATGAATGAGACAGAGCAGAAGCGTTGGACCTAAAAGGTGCATTTTGGGCAATCATTTGTGCACCGGGTTGCTGGGACTGCGAGGAAATCGCTGGCAATGTTTTAACCATTTCTTTGGATCAAAGAAACTTCACTATTCAGTTGTTTAATTACATGGAGACGTCGTTTATATATATATATATATATATATATATGTATAAAGTGCCAACGTAGACAACAAGATCCAGTGAATGGCTGTTAAGAGGAAGGAACCGAGCACTGTCTTAGAGATAAGGGTGAGTATTTTCCTAGTTATCTACGTACTAGCACTTCACACATACTAATTCCATGAGGTATGTTACGACATAAGAATGCTAGCAACAACTAAGAGCTTCTTAATTGACCTCAGTAATGATATTTTAATAGCTTAGTGGACATAGACTTTGTACCACATCCAATGTAGCTAGGTGGATGTTAATTTGGCTATCCATTTATCTTGATGCTTGCTTGTTGCCATTGGTTCACTGTTGGGTTATAAATGGACAGAATTTGGTATATAAATGTGTGTCTACTCTCAGAAAATAATCTAATTATTAATTTTAATAGAATATTTTTAATGAAATTTAACCCCAATAAGGTGAATTTAATTTGTAGTTACCTATATCTAGTTTACTGTTATAAACAATATTGGGTGTTACATAAGTCACTACAAGAAAATGGGCAGATAGAGACCGACATTTTCGGTCTCTATTCAATCACTAAAAGACTCAGAGATCAAATAGTGACCAAATAGAGACCGAATTTGTCGGTGAAGAATTTCTGGTCACAAATCTGTGACTGAAGGATTTCAATCACTAATCGGTCACTAAATCACTAAATAGTGACCGATTAGTGACCGAATTCCATCGGTCACTGAAAGTCGTTATCAGTGACCGAATTAATTCGGTCACTGTTCGATCCCTAAATTAGTGACCGAACAATGACCGAATCAATTCGATCACTATTAGTGACCGATGGAATTCGGTCACTAATTCGATCATTACTTTAGGGACCGAACAATAACCGAATTAATTCGATCACTAATCGGTCTCTATTTTTTTAATATTTTTTAAAATATATATATACATTTTTAGCAAAAAAATCGAGATATATATCAACTTAATCATACATTTCTGTAAAAATTTAAAAAAAAGAAGAAAAAGATGAAGTGAAGTACTATTTTAGTGCACAGAGTGTGTGAGACACTGAAAAAAAAAATCGGGACAATGCATCTGGTGGACAATAAAGAAGACTTTTTGCAGATATTCCCCTGGCATCTGGCATGTATAATTCTTATATACAAAGAGAGTCCTTATAACCACTGCATATCATCGGATGCTTATAGAAAGTTATAAGTTCTTTTCACAACTTAAACATCTCTTTCAGATGCTTATCAAATAACATGATCTAAGCAAGGAAAACATCATGACTTTTGTTGGATCTGTCACACAATTACTCAATCTATGCTATCATGGTGGAAAGTCACCGAATTTCATCATTCCACATTTGAATTTTGTCAAGCCCATCACCCAGCTATTTAATAAGTCTCTGAATCAGTGCATGTGATCTAATGTTGCAATATCAAAGAATTAGCAATCACAAAGAAGAATTGCACAGGACATGGCAATAATAAAATGCTACAGAAGAACCATCACAAAAGTGTAAGATGCAGGCATCTGGGAGCATACCACAAGAAGGCATAGGTATATTAGATATAGTTTTCAAAACACTACCTCCATTTTTTCCATAGTGCATCACAATGGAAATATTTCTTATGTTCTTCATTGATGTACATTTTTAATTTCTGCAGATAATCAGCACACATATAGCATGTACCCACAGGTATGCAATCCCACCACGAGATTTAGCTCCAAGAAACCCAGAACAGGAAGCTACACCACAAAGGCAGCGAACCTTAACACCACCATAATATTCAAAGTTACAGTCATAGGCTAACTCTGTTCCAGTAGGGATGATATAAGCAACCATGCGACCTACAATACGTGACTCATGATTCAGCTATGAATAATTCATTTCAGGAATGATGTTTGGTGTTATATCTGCGAGATTCTTTTACACCTTCAGCTTCATAAGCTTGGGATCTTCGTTTGGCTTCTTTCCATGAAATTACTTCCCCACAGTACTCAATTACAAACTGCCCAGCCTGGATCAATGTCACATGATTATTGAAAAAACTTACCAAATAAACAAACATTAAAGGAACACAAACATTACAATGTTGCAAATAGAAACACATTCTGCATATGCTGAATACACACAAGTAAAAAGAAAAGCCACAAAAAAGCATCCTGTTTGTGTAAGAAAACTTCTTCCTTTTGAACACAAAAAATATATAAGCTCTCAAAGCCTAGTTAACATGAAATCAAGGTTAATAGCAAACACAACCAGACAGCCCCGGTAATATAATAAAAATTCAAAAATCTGTCCTTTAAAAACTCATGACATAAAAAATCAGAGAGTTCATTCTTAAAACTCATAATATAAAAAAAAACAAATGGGTAGAACCAATTAGTTACCCCTTTTTAAAAAGCCTCAAACTTTGATGTTATAATTTCAGTAAATCTGTTGGGAGGTTAACATCAATAAGCGAAGCCTATTTTTCTATAGACAAATAACAGTATGAAACCCCGAAACAATACCAATTCCACACAATAGTAACACAATGTTGTCAAGAACATAAGCTAAAGAAGATGACAGGCACTACCTAAAAATACATAGACTAAAGAAGATGACAGGCACTACCTATATAGGCAGACATGTAGGTAGCAAAGCCAAAATCAAATTTCAAAAGGAAAAAAATTGAAATGGCATTAATAGGGTTAGGCAGTAGCAATTAATTGCCCCTTTTTAAAAAGCCTCAAACGATTAAATAACAGAATAGTCAGAGAGTGTGTGAACAAACTAAAAATTTAGGATATCTGGTTTTAGTGCACTGAGAGTGTGTGAGATAGTGAAAAAAAAAATCAGGATGTACTTAATCATGCGCACAGAGAGTGTATGAGAAGATCTATAAAAAATTAAAAAGAAGAAGATAGATTCTTGTCAATCATGAAGTACTATTTTAGTGCACAGAGTGTGGGTGAGAAAATGTAAAAAAAATCAGGCACTTGCCATCTATTCATGAAATACTTATATAAGAGTTATCCAAACATGAAGCAACTTGTTAATCAACTTCCTTTGACAAACTTGTCAACACTTTTCCTCACCTACTTCCTAGGTAATCAAAGTCACATAATGGCAAAACACCAAAAAGCTGACATAAAAGAGCAGAGTAATAATAAAAGATTCAATCCAACACTACATTTTAATGCTTATGAAATCAAATGGAAGGTGTTGGTGTTGCAAGAAGATCTCCAGGTTCCAATAGAAATTTTCCTCAAAGTGGCGGTGGTGGAGTTTGTCTTTTAAAAGGCATCTCTAAGATAAAAGGATGAAGAGCTTACTTATTAAAAAATCTATACATTCACATCTTGAACTCAAGAGATATATCATGCAAGAAGGAGACACATTCACATCCTGTAAAATAAAATAAAATGTATGAACACATTCACATTCTACAATATAACATATACATTAACATGCCAATAACCATTAAAAGTTGGAGATTTTCGACCATCCCTAATGCATCGGAAGGATATGGTACCCCTCTGCTAGAGTTCACCTAGCTCAATGAAACTAGAGAGACAACATTTAGCTGATGTTCCATGGTTATGGTAAAATGCACTAAGTAGAAGTTTGCAAGCCATTAGGTATCTGTGGCTATGGTGGAAGCACACTCCCCCTCCCAGAAGGTTGTTTCAGGGGAACTAACAAGTTGATTGTCCCCTGTACCTTTTCCCTTTCTGCATGAAAGGGCCATAAATAGAAGTAATCCATCAATAGTATATTAGAATCTGATAGTGTAAAAGTTTTGACTAGATGTCTAGTGTAAAAATTTGTGCAAAAGAAACCTGCACACTGCCCAGTCATCAGCGAGTATGGTGTCGTCAATTTGGCACAATTGTAGTGTCTCTGCATTAAAATATATTCATACATCCTGCAAAAAATATATCTACGCATCCACACATATTATAAAAGTTGAGCCACCACCCAGGCTCGCTGGATCTTACCTGAAGAAAGAGACTCAAAAGATAAAAGTAATAAGATCGAAGACAGTCCGAAAGCCCCTCCAAGCTCCCGTCGAACCCTGCCTAGCGCAAAGAAAAACATCAACATTAGTTGTACAGGCTCAGACATTGTCTTCTATAAGAGTTAAGTTATAGAAGTTTGAGGAGTGCACACTTCAAGGGCAAGCAGAAGTTTTTCTACACATGGACAAACTTCATTTCAATTTCAGATATGTGACAACATTTCAGAATCGTGCTAATTGCATGAAAACATTTCAGAATCGTGGTAATTGCACAATACTTTGCCATTAGCATCTAATACCTTGGAAATATGTATGTTTGTTTAACCTTCAGGAATTTCTGCAATATTATGTGATAAAAATTAGGAAACATTTGCAGTTGTAAAGATCAGCAAGGATAAAATGTGATTGTAAACAAAGCCATCTTAAAATTCTGGTTTCTTAGTGCTGGATCTCTTTAAGGCAGATTTAGTATCCACGTAAGAACAACAATAATCTACCATGTACTTAGACACAACAATGTCATAGCAGTATAGCACAAATGCAAATGTATAAAGTATTAAATAGGGTTAAGTACATGGTAGCACAACTGCCCATTTGATAGCCTACAAATACTAAAGGTTTCAAATTTGCACGAGCTGCATAAATTGCTGCCGTGTATCCAGCGGGACCAGAGCCTATAATCACCAGATTTTCAACACTCCCAGCAGGACCTACAAAGTTGAACTTTTATCTTCAGATCACTATTTCTATTGATAAAATCAGAATATATAGTAAAGGCAAATTCAGTAGTAGACATGCATAGGAACAGAAGTAATATAAAATACAGACACAACATACCAAAACTTTAAAGCAAGCTAACTAAGTATATGGACATCTGGTAACCAAGATGCTGATGCAAAAATGAACAGGGTTGAAAGCCTTTACCCATGTAGAATATGGATCCTTTCTTAATGATTCCATCATACTTTTTGATTGGCCTCCATTTACCAAAATCTATTATGTGGTACCATCCACATGTCCAAAAAGAAAAAAGTTATCAAAACCTGGTTCATGGTATTTTGATTTATTTAGGGAAACACAGTCACGTCATGCTTCCTGAGGTCATCTCACAATGAAGGACACAGATGTTCCATCAAATTTGCCACTAGATGAATCCCAGCATCAGCAGTTCATAATGTAATGTGAATACTTGTATGTGTTTTTTTATAAAAATGTGAAGTTCTGGAATGTACTGATTTTCTGCCATTTTCAGATTTTTCAGATTTTTTTTTCTATATTTTCTGATCCCCTCCCCCCCCCCGATTTTATACACATTTCACCAAAAAAATTAATTGTTTAACCTAGCTGATCCCAATTAGGTCAAGATAATGTCTTTTCCAAAAAAACATAATAAATCACCTAGGATAAGTCTTCAATTTGATAAGTTGCAAAAAAATAGTATTAAAGTGATAATGGGAACAAAAAATGCAGCACTAAAGAGTGGCAATCCAGTTCATACTTCAACTTGAGCCACTGCCTTGAGAGAAATAATGGGCAATGTCCCATTTAATGCCCTAGTTCTCAGCCGGGAAAGGAGGTTTACAAAACATCCCAAGATAACAGACAGATTTGGCAAAATATCTGTGACATTACGAGTATTCTGGATAGCCTCAACCACTGATCAGATACTCCTATATAGTAAGTAGTAGCATCTCCTCATTATCCTCAACTACTGAGATAATAAGTGCTCCGATGCCCGACCAATTACAACGGAGGAAGAAAGAAAGAAAGAGTGCCATCCCCAATATAATAATACCTTGAACAGCTCTCAAATCAAAAATATTGTAAGTTCGCAACAGTATAGACTATGATCAAGAACCAAAATAATAGCCGGAAGTTGATACTCATAATATTGATTCATGATTTTAAACGAACATTTTTACCGGAGGATTTCATTCTTTCGCAGTTGTCAAACAACCTTCGAAACCTAATTAGAAAAATAAGCACCTTAGTGAATTATTTCTGATGAACAAAAAAAATAAGAGGAGAACATAACTTAATCGTGTCTGTCTTACTTGATGGCAATGTAAAAATACGAACATGAGAGCATACTAAGATAGAGATTGCCTTATGTTGTCTGCTGTAAATATAGAAACATATAGATAGACAAGCACAAGCATAAGCCTTAACTTGATAAAGTTCAAAAAAAAAAAGGAAAATACAGACGAAAGTAGATAATATCATGGAGTACTGGAAATTGAAATAAATCAAATCAATTGGGGGATGCAGTCTCGGACATATTACTCCATTCGATCATAGATTATATTTTTAAAATATATATTTATTAATACTAATCTATTACAGTTGTGAGGGGTTAAAAAATTTTATAATTTATAAAAAAAATTCTTGAAAAATCTTACCAATCTACCATGGTTAAGAGTAGAACTCCTAACCTCCAAATGTACGATAGAATGTCTAATTAATTGAGTCAATCATTATGTACATTGATTACACTAATTATGCATACATGTAATTTACGATGGCATGGAATGTAAAAGTAAAAAGGTTAAAAAAAATACAGTGACGTAGGCCACACCTAATGCAATATACAAGCTAAATAAAAATATTTATTGTCAAACCTATTAATCCACTTAAGATAATGAATGTGTTATGATATATATCGTTTTATGAGTTAACTTAAATATTTAGGAACTCAATTCAATTTTAAAGATCCACTTACAACTCAAATATAAGAATAATCTTGCAATGTTTATTTCACTAAAGAGAAATCCAAGGCCGACCAAGTAAGACTTACAAATTTATGAGACCTGTCAGGGACTGGAAAGCATCAGGCAAAGCTCCAATTAACATGTTGTTATTAAGTGACCTTGTGAGAAGAAAATGCAAACTGAGTTAGGTTGATAAAAAGTCATACAGATAAATCATAAACCAGTTAGGGCAAAAAACAGTAAGCATAAGAGCAAACTATAGAACTTACATATCAGTCAAACTTGTTAATTGGGACAATGAATCTGGGATGCTTCCAGTAAATGCATTGTCTGAAAGAAAGTGGAGAAGAATGAAATGATAAATAAAAGCTTTGACTAAGATGATGTCCTCAATATAAGCTAGGGGCTAGATTATTCCCTCTGGATTTGTGGGCTGGGGGGTTTAAGGGGTGTTTGAACAGCCGCCATTATTTCCCCAGGATAGCTGGAGAGTACTCTCTTCACCCAGCTCTTGGATCTACAAGAGGTAAAAGTGGGTTAGTCCAGATTGTTGAACATATGCTGAACAAATCAGAAGGTAGAGCAAGCACAGAAGAAACATGACAATCATTTTGTTCAAGGACTCAAGGCAGACCACAAGGCACTGCAGAAAAAACATTTTGTAAGATGAAAAAACACCAACAATCATTGTGATCAAATGAGTAGTGAAGCCTCACTAGACTTTGGCTCTTAAGTGCTAAACAAGACTGTAAACATAAAATAGCAAATTCAGAAGATTTTCATTGATTCAGTTTCAAAGAGCTCCTATAGTACTATAAAAAATGTCATTCTAATCCCAGTAGAACCAAAACCAAAATGAAGACAAAAGGAAATATGTTGTTTTTGCTAACCCCCCTCCCAATCTCCATCCTGCAAATTCCAGCTTCATCAAAGACCCACGATAGAAAGATTCACCACCTCCAAAGAAATTTAAATATGTCCACATATGGACTCGGTTCATCACCGCAAAGGTGGAAAATTTAAACAAAAGATTGATGAAAGCTAGTGAACATTCCAAATCTGATAGCCAAGAGGACAACAAATTCGTAAAACTTAAACAGATTCATTGACGCAAAAAAAATCACCATGGATCGTATTCTTCGCCTATTATGGACAACAAATTGTGTATGTGGGATGGCTTTTGAAAACCGTCAATTGCTTCAGCATGCAAGAAAAAAAATACCACTTTGGATTATCAAGAACAAAGACAACAGGATTATTATCAAGGACAAGGACAACTGCAATGAAACAAGGATTTCTGAAGAAGGCATGAAACAGCTAGAAAAAAGCTAACTTGCTTTCCTGACTGCTTACCCTGTGAGCACAAGACACTCACACTGAGAAGCCTGCAAGAGGCTCCCGAGCTCAATAAGTTAACTTCCGAACTTTCTTCCTCACTTCCGCATCTGCCCGTCTTGAATCATATCTGGAAGAGCTGATAAGAGCTCAGTTGCTCGAAGAAAAGATTCATGCGCTTTCAGCAGATAGGCGTAGCTTCATGACAACAAGCCCACGCATAACCATGTCACCAAGATTAAGCAAAGCGAAGACCCGTCGCTTCTAAAAACCAGTGGATGCAAAACCACTGAGTAGGCTTGATGGCGGGCAGGGAGGGGGGGGGGGGGGGGGTAGACGCGGGCCGGCGGAGGGGGGGCGCAAGCCGGCAGGAGGGGTTACGCAGGGCGCCGGTGGGGGGGGGGTGCGTAGGCCGGTTGGGGGGTGGACGGAGAGAGGCGAGGCGTGTCTTCGGCAAAGGGGCGACGACGACGGGGCGAGGCAGCGATGGCGACAAGGAGAGAGAGAGAGAGAAAGAGACTTATCGGTGACGGGGCGACGCCGACGAGACGCTTGGCAACGGGCGGGCGACAGGGACGGCTGGGGAGTGTCTCCGATGGGCGACGAGCGGAGGGGGCACCGAGGCGAGGGAAGAAGAGAAGGAGGCGGGGGCTTCGCAGGGGTGGGGGGGTGGGGGGACAACGGGGGAAGGAGGAGGGAGCGGAGGCGGGGGCTTCGCAAGGGTGGGGGGCGATGGGGGGAAGGAGGAGGAACAGAGGATTTAGTGCCGGGGGAAGGGGGAAATATTTTGGAGATTCGTTGCCGGGTGGAGATTTGGCGCCGCGGGGGGGGGATTATTTTAGGAATTTAGGAGTTTTAAATTTATTATTAAATATATTTTAAACAAATATATTTTTATTATTATTATTTATAATAGTAAGATATATTATAAGTTAAATAAATTTTTTATTATTTACATTTAAAATAGTATGATCTTACAAATTACATTTAAAATATTAATTTACAAATCAAATTTGTTAATATTTAATTATCTATCACATAGATATATACATATATATACATATAGATAAATATAATATATATATGTATATACATATATAAATTTATACAGATATAGATATTATATATAGATATACAAATAGATGTACATAGATAGATGTACATAGATAGATTGATAGATATACATAGATTATATATAAATAATAAAGTCAAATTACGCAATCTCTGAAAGACTAAACCCCCGAATCACAACTCCCGAGCTAACTTCATCGTCGGAGTGTCTATTCATTGTTTTACCATTGGATGTAAGTTTGATTAAGATCTAACGGTTGAATTCGCATCCAATCTATATCTGATCAAAATCTCATCGTTGAATCTAGTATCAAATAATTAGATTTAACCTAATCTAAAATTTGATCAAGATCTATCCATTGAATTTACTCTAGATCTAAATCCTAACCGTTAGATATAAGTATGATGAAGATATGATGGTGACACCTTAATTAATGCCAACTATGAAGCTATAAGTCTAGCATATTTGCACCAAAAATCACTCAAAGATTTACATTGTTTCATGTCGATACCATTTTTAGACATATGTACACTAACAAGAAAGAAAATAAGGATAAAAGCCAGTTGGGTCTGCTTATAAATCAAGAATTTCAATTAATATAGATAAGAACCAACCATTTCATCTGATGTTTACACCAACATATGCACGTTTACACCAACATATGCCTGCTTACACCAACATATGGCAGTTTTACACCAACATATGCTACTTCTACACCCACATTGCTTGGTTTAGACCAACATATGTCAGTTTGACCCCAATATATGTATGTTTACACCAACATATGCCCGTTTACACCAACATATGCATGTTTACACCAACATATGCACGTTTACACCAACATATGCCTGTTTACACAACATATGGCAGTTTTACACCCACATATGCTACTTCTACACCCACATATGTTGGTTTTAGACCAACATATGCCAGTTTGACCCAACATGTATGTTCACCAACATATGCCTGTTTACACCAACATCGCCTATTTTTACACCCACATATAGCAGTTTTACACCAACATATGCTACTTCTACACCCACACATGCCTGGTTTAGACCAACATATGCTAGTTTTATCTCAACATATGCATGTTTACACCAACATATGCACGTTTACACCAACATATGTCTGTTTACACCAAACATTTCACATGATGGTTGTTTTTACGCCCAATCTATATTTGGACAAGATCAAACCAGTGAATCTACTATCAATCAAAATCCTACTATTAGATTTCATTCTTCAATCTAAAATTCGATCATTAGATTCGCTCTCGATCTATGTATACTTGATCAGTTGGGTTTGTTACCAACCTAAAATAATATGATCAAGATCCCTACATTGGATTTGCTTTAGGTCCAAATCCTAATTGTTGGATTTAAGTTTAAACAAAATGTGACAGTTGGATTCACTATCGATATTCATTTGATCAAAGATCCGACCTTTGAATTCACATTCGATCTATATATATCTAATCAGTTAGATTTGTTGCCATATATAACAATCTAATCGCGATGCACACATTAGATTTGTTAAAGATATAAATCCTGATCGTTGGATTTTAGTTTGATTAGAGTTTGACAGTTGAATTCGCTCCCGATCTAAATTTGATCAAGATCTAACCATTGAACATATTGTCAATCAAAATCCAACTGTTGGATTTCATCATAATAAAACATCTGCCTGTCAGATTCGCTCTCAATCTAAAATCTAATCGATGAGCTACATAATATTAAATGAGCATAATATAATATATCATCATATGAAATATAAAAGTTCAATATTACTATTTTCATTATATAATAAATAAAATATAATATTTTTAAGCATAATGTTTTATCATATAATTATATTCACTAAACAAATATAATACATTTACAAATATGCAAATACAATGTGTATAATATATATATATTATAATATATATATATATAGATATATATTATATCAACTAAACAAAAATGTAACTTATAAATTTTCTATATATAAGTTTTTTATATTCAAAATAATTATATAAAGCTATATATAAGTAAACCATTAACATGTAGAGTAAATTATAGCTATAATATAATTAAATTACTAATAAACAATGCATCTGAGACCGAATATTATTCGGTCACAATTCGGTCTCAGATTTGTGACCGAAATATTCGGTCACAATTCGGTCCCAAATCTGAGACCGAATTGTGACCGAATAATATTCGGTCTCAAAATCTAAGCCAATAAATAATGTATTTGAGACCGAATATTTATTCAGTAACAATTCGGTCTCAGATTTGGGACCGAAATATTCGGTCACAAATCGGTCACAAATCTGAGACCGAATTGTGACCGAATAATATTCGGTCTCAATAATTTAAACCATAAACAATGCATCTGAGACCGAATATTATTCAGTCGCAATCGGTTGCAGATTTGGGACCGAAATTTTGGTCACAATTCAGTCACAAATCTGAGACCGAATTGTGACTGAATGACATTTCGGTCTCAAATTTGAGACTGAAATATTCAGTGACAATTCGGTCACATCTGAGACCGAATAGAACCGAAATTTCAGTCTTTATTCGGTCACAGATTTGTGACCGAATTGAGACCGAAAATTTCGGTCTCAAAATTGGTCTCTATCTGCGCATTTTCTTGTAGTGAGTACTCCTAGCTAAGTTTAGTTTAACTTCCCCACTATTAGCTTTAGTAATTACTATTTGACCATTCCCTTGTTAGCTTTAATTACTTGTTGTGGAAGTGTTTTCCCCGTTCGGGCCTAGGCTGAATGGGCCTCCACTAAGAAGAGAGGGAAGACGGTCACTGGTGCGGACGATGGCCTGCAAAACACAAAGTGGATTAGGGGGCCCGGTTGAAGAACCGGGGGGAACCCTTCGATGCCTAAGTCAGATCAGACTATAGAGGAAGGCAGGAAAGGAAGGTTCGCTGGTGTGTGTTTTGCACATGGGCGAGTGTGTCGAAGGTTGCGTACCTTTTCATGGGGATTACCTGTACCTTTTATAGGTGAGGGAGATGAAAGGTTCAGACAATTATTCTTCTCTAATGATGACTGGAGGGGCACGCCAGTTCAGGCTCCCAAGCGAGGGGCTGTCTGTTGAGACGCCTGTTGGGATCCTTCAGTCAATGCACTTGGCCAGGGGGCGCATGTCGCGCCGTCGCAATAACTGTCTCTAGGAGGCGAAGAGTTGCCCTGAACCTTCTAGTCGGAAGGTACCGAGCAGAGGCCTGCTTGGTTACTGGGCAGGCTTGTAACACCCCGAAAATTCAGTAATTTGAAAATTAGAAATAAATCAAAAACGATAAATTTAATATTTATGAAATAGAAAAAACCACGTGCCTTTATCGTACATGCAAAAACCCATTAGAAAATTTTATAAAAAACCATAGTTCAACTCTAAATAATACCCTAATGACCATGGAGAAATTCGTGTAAAGGAAAATCGGATGGTCCAAGTTTAAGGCATTTTGTGACTGAGTATCGTAATCAAGGAATAAGTCGGGAAATCATTATCACACATACTTAGAGGAGTCAGAAAATTAAATAAAATCATAAATGGACTTCAAATATATCATCTAATGATCCATCAAGAAATTTGGGTCAATAAAAGTCATTTGGGGTATATTTAAGAGTTATTGTGACTTATTATCGTAATTTGGAAATAAGTTGTAAAATCTATTATCACGTGTAAAAAATGAGATCATAACTAAATTAAAATTATGGTTGACTCCAATAATATGTGGGGATAGTCCATAAAAGAAATCGGATCAATGGACAACTTATGACCCATGAACAAATTCAGTATGAAATAGTAAATAAATAACTTCTGTATATCGGAATGATAGAACTTACGTACCACTATCGTACGTGAGAAAACATATCAGAAAATTTCGTAAAAATTATAACCCAAACCCAAATATTATCCTAAGCGTTCCACGAACGAATTCATGCAACAAAAAATCTGATTGGTCGAGTGTACGTCACACATGACCAAGTTATCGGAATTAGGAAACTAAGTCGAAAAATTGTTAACGCGGAAAAATAACCCGAGCAAATTAAATAACATGTTGGAGAGACTTTCAACATCATGTATTAATAATCCATTAACAAGATTGGGCCAATGGAGCACATTAACCCAAAGATAAAAATTGGGACAAGAAAATACCCAGAAATTCGTGTATATATTATGCAGTGATTAGGGAGGGAAAATTAGGGTTAAAATAAGTGGTAATGGCCATGTATGGCAAGCCAAATCGTGGCCAACCCTGTATGACATCTTTCCATGGTGTAGCTACCTCTTTCGGGTGAGAGAATCCCAAATTTTGGAAAGTAGAAAGCAGAATTTGCAGCCCCCTTTCCTAGTCCCATTAGGACATGTAAATACACCATAAATCTATAAGAACTCATCAATAAACTCTTAGAGAAGGTTTAGAAATAGGTTGGGGTCGTGAGCAGCAAGTCTAGGGCGCTAGAGGAGGGGAGAACGGCTGGGGAAAATGTGGTCTTCCTCAACCTCGCTCTGCATCGACCCAGAAACCTGCAGGGAGTTCTTAGCGTTCAAAGGTAGGTGTTCTCGGGACATATTTTATGTTGAGAGTTTTGTCTAAATGTCAGTAGATCTCAAGTTACGGGCCTGACATGTAAGTTGCAACGAAGTCACGTATGTTTAGGGCCTTCTCATCTTCTTCCTATGTTGGACACTATTAGGGACTGAATCAGATCTAACCCACAACATAAAAGTTCTTCCAATAGATGTCCTCGACATATTTCATGTTGAGAGTTTTGTCTAAATGCCAGTAGATAGAGAGATATAGGCATTGCATGAATATCACACCCTGATTACTGTGTTTTCGGTTTGAGGTTTGAACCGCGTCCGGTTCGGAAGACGTGATTCCAGCGCCTGGTATCACGTCGGTCTTGGCTGACGTGATTAAGCGAACCATGTTCATGAGGTCCGACACGATTCAACGTCTGACCGGTCAACAATGTGCCGTGTGAGTTTCCGTGCCAGTCTGATCCGCGATGGGAACACCTGACGCGATTCAGCCATTTCCGCTTAGTCTTTTCGCCAATTTTTATATGTTATTTGAATGTCTATCATGAACGCGTCGGGATATCACGATGTGATTCAATCTTAAAGGCGACCATGGAGGCCATCACAATTTTAGTCTTTCATAGTTAGCCATGTTTGACTGTACATCGTGTTATGAAAAGCGTCCACTGTGTTGGACGTGATTCAAGGTTTGTCTCGAAGACCGTCATTCTTGTCAGTCAGTCAGCATGTTAGTCTTTGTGGTCTATCAGCATGTTGCATAGTGTTCCATAGTGTGCATTGGCCTAAAAGAAATCCATCAATTTGAAAGCGGTAATTAAAGGCATGAATATGATTATAATGTGTAATGTGATTGACCTTATGTTCATTTGATTAATTATCTTGTGATCTTACTTTATCAATTTGATATGATAAGAATATGATATGAATGTGGGGATGAATACATGTTAGTATGGACTTGTTAGTTAAGTTTCTATCATGATTTGTATATGAGTTTCGATAGGTATATGCTTTTCGATGTTTCAATTAATATTGTCAATTGCATACATGATAGGAATGATTCGTGACACGTCACTTACACATTTGCACGATTAGGCACACCCTTCTGGGGAATTGGGAGCTCTCTGCCGATCATTCCGAATCGGCAAGACTAGCGATCTTTTCCTTAAGACCTTCGTAAGTCTCTATTCTCTATAGATTCCCACATAGAGACCGAGCTGGTTGTACCATGAAGTACCCTGGAGTTAGAGAGCACTTGTTTCGTGTACGATCTGTCATTAGTCATCCTTATGTCAAGACATTAATGAAATTATGAAACATAAGATATGTGGTTATACTGCTCAATTGATCTCTTGAGCTATTGTCATACCTTCACTCTATGAATGATCATGTCCCTATACTATGAGCTTGTCATTGAAACTCTGTGGCCATAATATGAATATGTTTGTTCGGCACAATATGAGACTTCGGTCCATTTGACTAATGCCTGTGCAATAAGGAGAGGAGCGCCAACATAGTTATTAACCTCGGGAGTATGGACTTTTGGTGCTTGGCATAGCACAATGAATACGCAAGATTTGTGTGAATGTGTCTTCATTCGATATGATATGATGGTTGATATGATACGTCTGTTCATGTGAATACATGGATATCTATGTGAATATGGCCAATCATTTTGATATGATTCTACTCTTGAAGTATCTGTCCATTGTATATGCAACTCGACATTTGATCTTAAATGATAACGTTCTATTCAGCTATTAACTTGTTAAAAAAGCATGCAATAGCATCATGTTCATGTGCATATCTGCCTATTTAAAATGTTAATCATGTATATAGTGCCCGCACAATATTGAGATGTAAATCCTACTGAGCTAGTTCGCTCACCCTATCATCCTGTCCTTTTTAGGTAGTGATGAGGAACCAGAGGAGTCTGATGGGGCAGGGCAAGAGTGATGAGCACCCGCCACATGAGGAGTTGATAAGCTAGGAATAGTTATTTGAGTAGTCGATGTAATAGTGAAACATTTTTATTTGAATAATGGGCCCTTTGATTGGCTCGATTGATGTAAGGTTGTAACTAGTGAATTGAAATGGAATAAAGAGTACTTTGGATGACAATATTATGGTCTCAACTATGTTATTGTATTCAATTGTGACTCTGCGTTACTCAACTGTGATACGTCTATTTGTATCGTTCACGCACCTCGGTATTTATTCTGCTGCTAAATATCGGGGCGTGACAAGGATGCTCAATGCCTGGTGCTCAGAAGCACAGTGCGGGGCCTTGTGGTAAGTGATACCTTGTTTGAACAAGCTGGGAGGTGTCCGGAGGCCGCCTTTGAGGCCCATAGACGCGAATGGCCAAGCATGTTTGGATGTTGGTGGTTAGTGAAACCCAAGGACACGGTGGCTTGACCAGAGAGCCCTGGCACTAATGGGTCATGTTGGGCTTGTAGTGGGCCGTGACAGGCTCGTAGGCTAGGATTCTAAAGGCCGCCACACTTGCCCCTCACGCTCTCAAGTTGGCACGGGTACTGCGGCACTTGAGAGCGAAGGTCTGCTCGAATGTCACCTTTCGCATTAAATGCGGTATCGACTTCGGCAGTGTGAACGGCTCCAGAACGTCGCTGTTTGAAACCTGCCTCGAAGACGGAAACCTCATGATAGCCGGGGTGACGTGTCGTGCGCTTGGATGTTGCGCGGCCCGTTCGAATGGGCCGCTGGAGCCAGAAAACCGTCGCTTCTGCATTTTGAATTCCACACCTCTTCCTTATAAGGAAGTGGAGGGGAGAAGACAGGGCTCACACCTTCGAAAGCCTTCTTCCGCTGCTACTCTTCGTCATCTTCTTCACTGCGATTCCTCGCCATCTTTTGCTCTTCACCCCCTTCTCTGTTTCTTCTCCCACTATTGGCAATGTCGCAGAAAGGGAAGGCCGCTGTTGTTGCTGGAGCGAGCGAGGCAGTGTCGGAGGCGTCACGAGGGATGAGATACTGGTTCTTCGAGGGCCTCCATGAGTGATTTTGCATCGAAAAGGATTATGATATCATCCTCGCCAAGGAGGACGACTCGTATATGCTGCAGAAGCCTGGGTGCATCACCATGTCCCTGGACCTACTAGAGGCAGGGCTCCGGCTGCCGTTGCCGGTGGTGGCGAGGGATATCGTCAATGCATGGGGGATCGCCCCAATCTAGCTAACGCCGAAGTCATGGCGCACGATCTTCATTTTTTGTATCTCCTGCAAAGTGCACGATATCGAGCCGACGACGGACCTCAGCTAAGGACACTTCAGACTTGCAGTGTCTCCATAGACCGGCCTCAGTATTTACTACACCAAACACCTAGCCAACAAGATGCAGATCCACTTCTCTCCGAAGTACTCCAACAACAATGGATGGACGCATCGGGTGTTCTTCATTGGCCGTCATGAGAGAAGTGAAGCGTCGGAGGGGGGTTCCCTACTCGAGTTAGGGACCCGCGCAACAAGGACATGGTTCCTCTTCTGGTCTGAGAGGCGGCGAGGATCTCTGACCGCCTCTGCAACGTGATGGTGGAGAAGGCGGAGGAAGACCTGACGGAGGCCCAGCTCGTCAAGCACAGTCTCAACCGAGCATGGGGTAAGTAGGACTCCATCTCTACCCTACTGATTCATTGGGGAGTTGTTCCCTTAACTCCTCTCTTTTGTGCAGATGCCGAAGAGCTAGCTGCTGGCCGCGATTAGGAGGATATGGCCCTCTATGCCGAGCAGATATCTGTCACGTCATATGTGATGTTTCTGAGTGAGGGCCCTCCGACCGTGCCTGAGGTGAGCCATCCTGTTGGTGGGTGAGCTGTCGAGAAGAAGCCCCTGAAGATAAGTTTTCAGAGGGAGCCCAGACCCAAGGCGGCGACAAGGACCGTGCAGAGAGAGACCAAGGAAGAGGCTGAGGAGGGGGAGGAAACCCCCCATCTTTAGATTAGGAAAAAGAGGAAGCTGGTGAAGGCGGCCGAGCAGGCGAGGCCGCGAACGACACCGAGGGGGTAATCTCCGAGTTGGGACTCGGAGGCAAGGATTTGGTCATCGTCAGCGACCATTTCGAGGAGGATTATGCCACGGAGTAGATGAGGGAGCGAACGCTCCTGGGCCTGGTGACAGACCAGGCGGAGATCGACTTGGTGGAAGTGATGATTGTTGCAGCCGAGGACGAGGGCATCGCCGATCATGGGGCCGCCACTGAAGGAATCACGGGGACGACTGTAGGGAGAGTGTTGGCGATGGCGACAGACCCCACTCCACCATCGGTGGCTCCGGCCGATCCATCACAGTTGGTGGCCTCGGCCGTGCCCCTAGCTGAGTTGCCGACCTGAGTCGAGGAGGCGGGGCCCTTACAGAGGGTACCTGCTGCGATGAAGATAGGGAGGGGGCGGCACGACGTGGTCGGCCGCATGACCGGTGCGGTGGTCCCTCCCACCGAGAAGACCATCATTCCCCCCGAGGACCAAGTCAGGTCCAAGGAGGACAGGGCACCCTTATCGTAAGTGTTGAGGGCGAGGTCTCCGGTGCAGCCTTCGGCGACAACTCTGGAAGCGGCCTTGGAGTGTCTCCAAGGGGGTCCATCCAGAGGCCAGCCCCCCTGCCCCAGTGCTTCTCATTTCAAAGTGTTGGCACGGTGCCAAGGGTTAGGCTAGGAGGCGACCCCCGACCGATCTTCGGAGGTCCGCCAGGAAGAGCGCTGCTCAGATGAAGACGTGGAGGTCAACATTGAGGCACTGGTAGCTGGCGTCACAGTTTGCTGGAGGTGCTGAAGCGGCTAGCATCACTGTCTCAGCATCACCAATAGATGTGGGATGCTGAATTCGCATTCTGTGAGGAGCTTGAAGAATGCTACCGGCGTCAGGAAGTCGAGCTGCAAAAGGAGGTGAAGAAGCTTCGAATCGTGCTCCGAGCTTTCGAATTGGATTCGTCTTTCCCAAGAACCTGCATGACCTAATAAGGTCCTTCCCATTTTGGTTTGTCGATCGCTCTTTGAGGATCCGATGCCGAGCAGCGGCGTAGAACAAGGTCTCCTTCGAAGAAGTGTCGTTCCCGTACCCGGAAGTTGTAGTACTATGCAAGGCACTATTGGTAGGAGACTAGTCTTATGCTGGCATCACTTTGACGTTCGCCGAGCATGTCTAGGTTCTCCCTTAGCGCGCGACTATTGGCTACTTCGTCGAAGTGAGTTGTTCTGATTGTGGGGAGAGCGACTTCCAGAGGCACAACAACTTCTGTGCCGTAAGCCAAGTGGAATGGAGTCTCTCTGGTGGCCACCCGAGCAGTTGTTCGGTGGCACCATAGCATGTTGGGGAGCTCTTCGATCCACGAACCTCCAACAGCCTCCACCCTCGTGCGTATCCCATGGAGCAGTGTTCGGTTGGTGTTCTCAACCAAACCGTTTGCTTGGGGATGTGCAACTGAGGTGAAGTGGTTATAGATGCTGAGTTCTGAACATTTCTGTTTGAAGAACGTGCTGTCAAACTATTTTCTGTTGTGTGAGGTAATCTGTAAGACACGACTTCGCGGCTTTCTGTCTAGTGTCTTAGATGACTGGCCACTAACACGTCCGGGCTGGGCGACGCGTTAGTGTCGCAACGTGGGTGTGCGATGCGACAGTCATCCTTGTCGCGACGAGCATGTGTGTCGCGTTCTTGTTGCGCCCGACTTGTCCATCGCTTCTTCGTGTCGCGCCCGGTCAATGGGTCACGACAGCTTTCTGTCATTTCGATCGTCTGACGCTTGTCAGGGTGGTAGGTGTGTCAGTACGACCTGTCGCGTTGTCGCGGCGTCCCTAAGGGACGCATTCTTGTCGTGGTGCGTTGACCCGTCGTGTTAAGGTCTTTAACGCGACGCGTCGCCCCATCGCGTCTTGGGTGCCGAAGGCATAATGCTTTGGTCAGTGATCCTTTCCCCCTCTTTTCCTCTTTCCCATCTCTTCTCCCCCTCCAGCGGTGCTCTGCCTCCCCCTCTCCCTTTTGTGTGTTTCAGGCGAGGAGGAGGGCCGTGAGTGGTGTCCCGACGTCGTGGAGCTTGCGTGGAGCGAGGAGGAGGTGGCCAATCCGACATAAGGGCCCTATTGGGGTTCGTTCTTCATTTAAGGTAGGGATTGCTTGAACTCTTCTCAATCTGGGTGGATGGGGCCCCAGGGGGTTGTAGTTAGTGTTTACTGCTTCTCCATGCCCCCCCCCCCCCCCCCGTGTGGTGATGTGTATGGCTTGTGGGCGGCCCCGGATGGAGCATCCCGTGGGTCTGCCTCTCTGCTGGTGTCGCGGCCACGGTGTGTGTCGTGACACTAGAAGAGGCGTCTGCTCGGTCGGGTGCGACCTTATCGTGACACGTTTGCCTGTCGCGATATGGATCGCTGTCGCGACGCGTTTTCCTGTCGCGACAGGGTTGCTGTTGCGACGCTTCGCCCCGTCGTGACAAGGTTGCTGTCGCGGTGCCTTTCCCCGTCGCGATGGTATCGCGACGGCCTTGGAGGTCGCGACAGTACCCATGTTGTCTCGGGTATTTCTGTGGCCCCGATTGGCATGTCGACATGTGCCCAGGGCAGGCTTTGCCCTTAGGACCTTCTGGTAGGGAACTCAGCAGGTTACCTCCCTGCGTTCAGTGACCGAAGGTGACACCTTCGTGGCCATGTCCTGGCAGTGGTGCCAGGAGGGTCGTGTTTGCCTAATAATCGATTGACCGGCGGTCAATTGATTATTAGCAGAACGATGGGTTTTCCATACCGACTGGTGGTGTTCCAAGATTCTGGCTCGTCCGTGCGTGCCTCTTGCTTGCTGGGCTTGTCATGGGTTACAAGCCAACGGTTCGGCATGGTTCTTGTTGTGCATGCCCCGCCTGTTCTCTCGGTGCTTGGCACTTGAAGACTTGTCTCGTTCAGCGGTTGTCTCCGTTTCCTGGGACCCCCATCCTCGGGAGCCTATTGAGGGAGTGCTCTGGGCTACGAGCGTGCTCGAGTTGGCAGCCGAGTTGGCGGACTCTAGAGCGGAGGGGAAAATGAGGTTTGGAAAGCGGCGCTGAGTCGTTTGTAGAGCTCTCTTGTCTGGGGCGTGATGCCGAGGTTGTTGAGGTGTTTTCTTCCTAGAGTGGCCCAGATAGTCCTTTGTCTCACTGCCTCTCTCTGCGTTGATTCTGGAGCCACGTAGTTGTGCTAGGCGTGGGGTCGCAGCTTGGCCAGGCTACAGTGTTGAGTGTGTTTGTGTGTTTATGTGGCGGCTCTATCTCGCCCTTCCGTGGAGGGGAGGCAGGAGCTAGGCTGGCGAGCAGAGGGAGTGGACGGCGTGTCCCCCTCTTGGCCGCTAGCGGCGGTGGCTTGGTTGTTGTTTTTGTGACGGTGTTTCCTCATAATGTTTCCATGTATGACTCGTTGCTCGAGCCTGCACGGTGGTTTAGCCTGGCCGTGTCTAGCTTCCGTGGGTGTTTTTGGTGTGGCCTTGTTGGCCCGTGCTTATGGGGGTTCCCACTCAGTGTCCTCTCAGTTCTGTAGTCCCATTCTTGGGTGCCAGTCCGTGGTGGCACCGGCGTGTGTGGCTTCCCGACCTCGCGGTGTGTCCGGGGTCCGGGGTTGTTCTGCTTGTGGGCCCTCGACCTTGTGGAGGTCTGAGGTGGTCGTGCTTGTGGTGAGACATTGTTCTCACCTGGTTGTTGCATGGTCTCGACGGGTGTGCCGAGGGTTGCTTCCGCTTTATGCCCGACTCCGTTGGTTTCTGCGAGAGTAGTATGTGTGTCACGACCTTGGTTGGTGGTCGTGGAGTTGCACTATTCTGTTCCATTGCTTAGTAGTACCCTGCTGTAGGTGTTCCTCGCTTTACAGCTTTCTAGGGTAGTTTCTTATTTTCAGAGTTCCTGCTGCTCTGGCCGGTGAGGGACTGGTAATCCCTACTAGGCCTTGTTCGCAAGGCTCACCCCCCTACTTCCTTCAGTTAGGGGCTCGTTGTCGCGGGAGCTCGGTGTCGAACGGGTTGTGGAGGCGGCTGTGGCGTCGTGTGTTGTCAGTAGCAGTGTGAGCGAGTGTTGTGAGCTCTTGTACCTGAGTGAGTTGAGAGTTGTGCTTTGCAAGTTCTCGGGGTTTGCCCCTTAAGGACTGCACCTTTCTCTTGTACATGTGTTTTTACTTGGGACACGTTGTATATTGTATATCTTGTTATAGTTATTTAAATCAGTACATATCTCACTAGACTATTTCTTATAACCCTTCCAGGTCTTCGGATCCGTGGGTGGCGACGCAAACTTCGGGGTCCCTGGCGGGGGTCCGGGAGGTCAGGTCGTTATAGTTGGTATCAGAGCGTGGAGTTTACTGTGATTTGTGAAGAGTTAATTACTATAGCTGTCCCAAAGAAAGGTACTAGTACGCTGCTAACATCGTCCGACTAGTGCTAGGCTTGTGCTTTCAATTTGTTTGCAGGTGTGCGCTTCCTTGTAAGATACGTATGCACGCTACAGGTGGGTTGCAGCTGTTGCTGTGTCGCATGTGTGGTGAGTGTGGTCGCTCGGTGTGTTCGTGCCGTGGTGGCGTGGTTGGCGCTGGACTCGCTAGCAGTGGTCTCCCCTATGTGGAGGATGGTTGCAGGCAAGTCCAGGTGCAGTGCTCCTGGTCGTCTTCGACACATTTGGGTGTGTGTGTGCCGCTGTGGCTGAAAGAGCCTGCGTGTGGTGTGGCCTTCACCGGTGCAGGGTTGTTGTCCGTGGAACTGGTCGAAGTGTCCTTGCCTTTTTTGATATTCCCCTGTTGTTGGGGTGTGTGCTATGTTGGTCTTGTGTGTGGTCTCTTGTCTGTGCGCTGTGCTCTACTTGGTCGACGTTGTTGCTCGGGCCAAGCAGGTGTTCTGTGTGCCGTGTTGCATCACTGGTTGAGCGTTGTGACACTTGCCTGTGGTTGCTGTTGGCTGGTTTTGAGCTCTAGTGAGGTGCTCCCGGAGTTCTTCTCTGTTGGTTCTTGCAAAAGTGAGGTTTCCCCAGAATTGTGTTGTGCTCATTTCTGGTTGTTATTGTGTTGCCCTCTGGGTTGAGGTGCATCGCTTGGTTGCCCTATGTTCTGGTGAGGTTTCCCAGAACTGTTTGTTGTTGTCTTGGTGAGGGTTTCTCCCAAGACTGTTCCTGTAACGCCCTGACGCGGAATATCAGAGCAGAATTATAGTTATTAAATAGTACAGAGCGATAATAGACAACAACCATTGCATAATTAAAATAATACCAAATAAACTCCAACTTCATTAATAATTCATCAAACTTCATTACATTGACTAATCAGAGGCGAAACTAGGGCCCAGAGTACTTTATTCAAATTTAAACTATTATATAATGACTAACTGACTCATAACTAACTAACTACTACTAAGCATTGGTTGCTGAACGGGTCACTCCTGAACATCATCCTCGTGAGTGTGGTAATCTCCATCAGACTCACCTGAAACACATGAAATAATAATGCGTCAGTAGGGCTTAATATCTCGTAGGAACAAGCATACTTTAATGATAATATCTTAAATGGCAGAATAACTAGAGAGCATAGTCATGTAGAGCAAAGCAACGATAGCAAAAGAAATGATAGCACAAATATATGGAAAATTGCACATTAAGTACGATAAAGGAGTGGTTATGTAATGATATAGTGTTGGGTTGAATGCATATTCATATCATTTCCCTCCTATTTTGATGATGACAAGAGGTAATTTTAAAGCAATTCAATGAAACCATGTCAAAAACATCATACCTGAAATCAATGTTCAAAAGCATATTTCAAATCACATTATCATTGATGTTCATGATAAATCATTTAACTAATGATTATATGTGTTTTATTTTCAGGTACAAAACATTTTTATGCAAAAGATGTGTCGACACACCCATCAATTGTGTCGACACAACAACACAGATTCAAAGGCAAAATGTGTAAAAAGGTTGAGACGTGTGGTGACACGAGTCAAGAGTGTGTCGACACAAGTTGCAGTTTTTCAGGAATCAGTCCACCAGGTCGACACACTCTCAGGGCAGGTCGACACTAGACCCAGTTCCCAGAACAGCCAGTTTGAAGAATTGGGGACAGCAGGTCGACACACTCTCAGAGCAGGTCGACCCGGGACCTTCTTCCCAGAACAGCCTTTTCATAATTTGGACAGTGTGTCGACACCACCACCAGGGCAGGTCGACACATACGGGAAGTTTTCATCTTTAAGTGGATGGGTGCCACGTGTCAGCCCAGGCCGATGGGAATCAACCTAGGATCGTGTGCCCTTATACCTAAAAGGTACCTTTGGACTCTTTTGAGTATAAAAGGACCTCTATTAGCCCTCCATCCACGAAAGAAGGGAACCAACTCTCTTAGAGCCTCCAGAAAACTCTTGGCGGCCAAAAAGAGCTCGTGTCTCCTTACTCTGCTCTCCAAGTGCTTCCAGAGAAGACCAATTTCCACCAATTCAAGGTGTGGGAATTGGAATTTGATTCCTGAAGACTCCTCTGAAGCATTCCAAGGAGGCAGATCTTGTAGAAGACTTCTTTAGTGAAGAATTCGAGGAAGATCCAACTTCTCAGATTGCAGAGTATCGACTTGGACTTCAAGCTTCACAAGTTTCTTCCCAATTCAAGCTTCTACAAGGGAGTACACTGAAGAACGAAGCCTTTCAATACAATTTATCTTTTCTTCTGTTCTTCTGAGATATCTTTTGAGATTATGCAAGTGCTCTGCATAACTCTCTTTAGAGTTCTCAAATTTCGACTAGATCTGTTGCTAGAGGATCTTAGTCTTAAGTTGGTGTCTAGCAAGTTTTAGTGTGAGCATTATGCTCAGGTTGTTGTGAGCCGTCGAGCTCGCGTTTGAGTTGTCAAGCTCAAGTTGGTTTGAGCAGTCTTGCTCTGTGTTTCTAGAGTAGTCTTGCTCTAGAGGTTGTGTGAGTTGTATGCTCTAAAGTGTTGGAGTTGTTAGGCTCCTTTGGGTGTGTAGCCCAGTTTGTTGAGTGAAGCCTCACGGATGTGAGGGGTGGATGTAGGAATCACTTGGTGATTTCCGAACCACCTAAAAAAATCCTTGTGCACTTGTCTTCTGTGGTTTGATTGATTCATCCGCTAGATGGTTGCATAGGATCCGTTTTTAATTCACTTAATCAACTTGCTTCACATCTAAGTTTTTCAATTCACTCAAATCTAATCAGATCTGTAGTCTTTCACTGATAACATTGCCTGATTCTAAATAGTTCTCAAATTACTTAAGCTTCCGCAAAAGTGGCTAAGATCTATTCATCCCCCCCCCCTTCTAGATCTTTTCCACACATTCATTTCGATCCTTCATATAGCACGTAAAGTTGACAATAGTGCACTAGTAACGATACACATGTATAGATTGCACTGATTGATTGCACTATTGATTGTCATAGCTTTAATCTTAATAGTATAATGACACTGGATGTATGACAACATCCTGATCATTTAACTCCCACGGGAAAATGGCACTTTTGGGCGCTCTCCCCAAAGACCAGATCGGGCCAAATTGCACTGGCATAAGTATATTTCATCTTAGAAATCCTAGGGATGGCCAAATAGAGTACCAAGAATAGATGAGAATAGTAGCGAATAGACGAGAGAGTGGAGAGAACGTGAACAGATGAGAGTGTAAAGATAATAGAATGAGATAGGGGTATAATCATAAACAACGTTAAACTGACAATAGTCACAGTTGCACGGCACTAGGTCGAGTGCTGGCAGTCAGGTAGAAGTCACATCCACCCATTAGCCGTGCTATGAAGACAGACTAGATAGTCCGGCATGATCCCAAGATAAGAAGGAAACACACTAAGGCCATTGGATGTACTGATCCCTAAGGGTGTAAAGGGTTTTCAGGGTACAACCAGCTCATCGGCAAAGGATGTGTGTCAAAGCCAATAAGACTTACGGAGGCCTTGACAAGGAGTCCCTGGTCTAGTCAGGAGTATTTCCAACGGAGAGGTGGTCCATGCCAAGAGAAAGTGTGTATAAAACAAGTTTTCGTCATGCCTCGAGTGCTCGAAGGCCAAGGGAAGCGGTAACGATATACAAAGCGCGCGAATAAAATGAAAACAAGTGTCATTTAAATAATAGGGAATTTTAAGTGAAATAATTACACTTAATAATTACCAGATATATTATTGAGTATTTAATAGGGTCTCATTGCAAATAATAATGTTTAGTGGGTGCAAGTGTAGAAATCATGAGAGCACGTATAATCGTGCTTTTGACTTTTAATTAATTGAATTATGTAATTCTACCAAATATTGGTAATCAGATTAATACTAATTATAACATTGCTTAATTAAGTGTAAACAAGGGTCAAATGGTGTAATTAGTAGGGGTATAAGTGTAATTTTTGGTTCTGGCACAATTCTTGAAATCTCGAGGGGGGTACCCGTCACGTTTCAGAACCCGACGGGCGGTCCAGGCGCGACAGCTGAACCGGCTGGCCTGGCACGGTTTGGGAGGAAACCGCGACAGCGCGGGCCATCGTGTTATAACGCGATGGACCGACTGGTCGCGACCTCTCTGATATCGCGATGGGTCGGGCCGTCGCGATTCAGAGAGGCGGCCCGACCCAGAAAAGGAGATCTGCCCCTTTTGGGTTTCGTCCTTCCCTCCTTTCATGATACAAACACACTTCTAAAATTAATATAAAATCACACGATGATTCAAAAATTATGAAACTAATTTTAAATGAAAATAGACTCGTAGATCTATCAACATGCATGAGTAATTAGAAAATAGACATGATTATAGGCATGCTTTGATTAGGTTACTTTTTGGTGACCTAAAACATGCACAGCATTTAGTATTTATGAGAATATTTCATGGCATGGGATTAAGTACATGCGTGGATTGAAAGTAATCATGAAAGTTCGGGTACCATGGAGATGACAAAGATTAAGTCATTTAATTCTCCCTTATGGCGCAAACAAAAATAGGGAAATCATGGGGCTTTGATAGATGGATGTATGGGCTACCTATGGCCAAAGTTAATCGATTTGTGCTTGAGAGATTGCCTACCTTTTTGTGCTCTTTTGAAAGCCTAGGGTTGATGACGAAGAAGAAGAAAAAAACCTTTGTTCCAAGCTCCTTCTTCTCCTTGCTCCTCGTCCTCAATCTTCTCCCTTCATTCTCCAGATCCCCAGCAACGAAATGAGCTTGGTAGAGACGAATTAGGGCTGTATTAGGTTGCTACAAGAGTCTTAACCTTCTAAAACTCATCCTTACCTTTAAACTTCGAATTTGCTATATTTATCTCTCTATTTCTCTCCTTATCTACCTAATAGGATTGGGGAGAGGGTAACTTTCGTGGGCAAAGGGTTAGGGTAAGTGTAGGACTCCTTTTTAGGAGATATATGGGTCATTTAATATTATCTTAACCCTTTTACTATTTATTACTATTGTTATACGAATTTCACTAATTAGCTCCCATCCCATGATGGGCTCTTGAATTGTGGATGCCAAAAAAAAACTAAAAATAAAAACTAAACACACAGCATGCTTTTAAAGCAAAAAATGAAAGAAGAGTGTCACGTGGGGCACGGAGGGGGGGGGGTAATCGAAGGGAAATGCAATAAGAAGTCCCACCGTGATCGCCATTCTATGGATGCCGCTTTTGGAGTTCATTTTTAGGCGAGGTGACTCCGAGGCGCCCACAAAAGAGGGGGGGGGGGTTGTAAATAAATGTGGTGCGTGTGGATATGGAGTGGAAAGCGAGAAATGACAGAAAATAAAAAGATCGTGATCGCCAGGCACACGAGGGTGCCGAATGAAAGATGCACGGCGAGGGGTGCAGATGGAAGAATGTGATCACGAGCGTACCTTTCGAAGCGTGGAGATTGCACGGGGGATGATGTGGGACCTTTCTTCCTCTACGAACATGGCCGGCCGCGGTAGAGGGCGTTTCCTTGTTCGATTCCTTGACAAAAAAAGACAAAGAAGAGAAGGGCGGATTAGCCGGATGTAGTATACAAATTCTCAAAATGAATGTGAATAGAGGGTGAAGAACACACCTTGTGGTGGTCTTTAAACCCCTAAAATGTAGGTGTGTGTGTGTGTACATGCATTGTGTATAAAAAGAAAAAAGGGGCCACGTGGGGCCCAGAGGAGATGAAAATATAAAGAGCCACGTGGGGCCTGGAGGAAGTGGAAATGTAGATAAAAAGGGAGAAAGAAAGGGGAGGGGGTGCTTCCCCAAATATGAACGGCGCAGGGACGTTGCCGGTTGGACGGATGTAGAAGAGGAGGGAGACACTCTACTTCGTTTCGGTATGCGTGGAATGGTAGACGGCTTGACGAGGAAGAGCTCCTTGGGCCGGAGGTTGAGGCGAGGATCCGACAGGGATTTGCCGCTTCGTGGAACCCCCTTCTACAAATGACTCGCGAGGGTCAATTTATAGGGGTGAAAACTTTGAATCGCGTCAGGTACAACCGCTGCGATAAGAAGCTGAATCGCATCTGGGTGGCAGGCCGCGATCTAAAAAGCGTCAGGCAATGGCGCCGCGAGAAGGATTGAATTTGCATCCGGGCAGTAGGCCGCAATTCGCAAGGTCAAATTGATGAGACATGCGCATGATTGCCATCATGTCTCTGAATCGCATCCTAGCAGGATGCCCTGATAACGTGGAGAAGCGCGTCCGCCAAGGCTGCCGCCACTTGAAACACGGCGGCCATGGCCGACGCGATTATCTTAGGGGCAATTTCCGAGGCAATCGGCTCATAAATGCGTTGTCTGCTGACGGGGAATTATGATTTGACCTTTTAAATCGCATTTTCTGACAAGGACACGATTACAGGATTTTCTCATGATTGCGGGCCTACGCGCGACAACTTTTTGGGCCATAGCCTTTTTGACTTTCAAATCGCGCTTAACGGATTGGACGCAATTCACTTTAGGCACGTGTTGGTAAACGCATCCGGCATACATGACGCAAATTTCATGGTTGCGCCCTGCATGGCCGTCGCGTTAAGGTCGAGCCCCTTGAAGCCGTCACGTTAAGGTCGCGCCTGTTAGAGCTGTCGCGATAACGTCCTGAATCGCGTCCACCATCCCGGACGCCTTTCATAATGCGGTTGCCATACCCGTCGCGACAAGGAATTGATGCCTGTAATTCCCAAGGGGCCATGGAAATGGAGGGGAAGCACCGGGGGAAGAATGGGGTGATCCAGAAGGATTGGGAAAACTACTCTTGCAAGGCAAAAAGAGGGCCATTTGTCGCATTATGGCGCAATATGAAATTTGCCCGCGGTGGAGCCAAATTCGTGTGTCTACACCGCCCATTAGCCGGGCTACGAACACAGACTAGATGGTCCGGCATGATCCCAAGATAAGAAGGAGACACACTAAGGTTGTTGCATCGTACTGATCCCTAAGGGTGTAACGGGTTTTGAGGGTACAACTAGCTCGTCGGCAAAGGACGTGCGCTAAAGCCAAGGAAACTTACGGAGGCCTTGACAAGGAGTCCCTGGTCTAGTCAGGAGTATTCCAAAAGAGAGGTGGTCCTGCCAAGAGAAAGTGTGTATATAAAACAGTGTCCGTCGTGCCTCGAGTGCTCAAAGGCTGAGGGAAGTGGTAACGGTATACAAAGCGGCGAAATAAAATGAAGATAAGTGTCATTTAAAAAGTGAAATAATTACAGCTATATTATTTAGTATTTTTAGTAGGGTCTCATTGCAAATAATAATGTTTAGTGGGTTGCAAGGGGAAGAAATCATGAGAGCATGCATAACGTGCTTTGGCTTTTAATAATGGAATTTATGTAATTATTACCAAATATTGATAATCAGATAATACTAATCATAACAATGCTTAATTAAGTGTAATAATGGTTAAATGGTGTAATTAGTAGGGGTATAAGTGTAATTTTTAGTTTATGGCGCAATTCTTGAAATCACGACGGGGGTACCCGTCGCAATTCAGAACGCGACGGGCGGTCCAGGCATGACAGCTGAACCGGCCGGCCTGGCGCAGTTCGGGAGGAAACCACGACGGCGCTGGTCGTCGCATTTATAATTCGACAGACCGGCCATTCGTGACCTCTCTAATATCGCGATGGGTCGGGCCGTCGCGATTTCAGAGAGGTGGCCCGACCTAGAAAAGGGGATCTGCCCTTTTTGGGTTTGCTTCCCTCTTTTTCATGATATAGAACACTTCTAAAATCGATATAAAATTGCACAATAATCCAAAAATAAAAATTAGACTAATTTTAAATGAAAATAGACTCGTAGATATCAACATGCACGAGTAATTAGAAAATAGACATGATAGGGCATGCTTTGATTAGGTTACTTTTTAATGACCTAAAAATGCATAGTCATGGATTTTGATTTAATTTGCAAAGATACAAGATTAAAATTGGGGAAATAGAAGCGTTTAAAGCTAACAGTATGTAGTATTTATGAGATATTTTCATGGCATGGGATTAAGTACATGCATGGATTGAAAGTAATCATAAAGTTTGGGTACTTGGAGATGACAGAGATTAAGGTATGTAATTCTCCCTTATGGAGCAACGAAAAATAGGAAAATCTGGGGCTTTGATAGATGATGTATGGACTACCTCGGCCAAAGTTAATCGATTTGTGCTGAGAGATTGCCACCTTTTTGTGCTATTATGAAAGCCTAGGGTTGATGACGAAGAAGACGAAAAAAACCCTTGTCCAGCTCCTCCTCTCCTTGCTCCTCGTCCTCAGCCTTCTCCCTTCGTTCTCCAGAGCCCCAGCAATGAATGAGGCTTGGTAGAGCCGAATTAGGGCTGTATTGGGTTGCTACAAGAGTTCTACCCTTCTAAAACTCCTCATTCCTTTAAACTCTGAATTGCTATATTTATCTCTCTATTTTTATCCTTTATCTACCTAATAGGATTGGGAAGAGGTAAATTTCTTGGGCAAAGGGTTAGGGTAAGTGTAGGACTCCTTTTAGGATATATATGGGTATTATCTTAACCCTTTTACTATTATTACTATTTTGTACGAATTTCACTTAATAGCTCCCATCCAATGACGGGCTCTTGGATTTTTGGCCCATTAACTTATGTTGGACCATTAAAATAACCATTCTCTAATTTGGCTTATGGGTTCTAATTTACTTCCCTTTATTTAAATTATTCTCTCTTTATTCTATTTATTTTTATTTATCACAATTATTTAATTAAAATTTTTATTTTATTTAGGATTTTAAAATCTAGGTTGCTATAGTTTCGTGCTCGTTTCTGCTGTTGCTGTGCTGTCTCAGGTTTGAGGTATGTTGTTGATTTGGTGGTGCATTCTGGCGGGTTTTCCCAGAACTGTGCCTTGGTGGTTCTGGTGGAGGTTCTCCAGGGACCGGCTTGCGTTGTTTTCTGCAGTTCTGCTTGCTGCGGTTTCTCTCTGATGGTCCGTGTTGTTTGGTCATTTGGGTTGTGCATTCTGGTGATGGTTCTTCCCAGGATTGCCCTTTGTCGCTTCTAGTAGAGGTTCTTTCTAGGAGTGCTCTGTGTTCGTTTCGGGCTACCATTGTGTCCCTGGTTCAAAGTGTGCCGTTTGGTTGGGCTGCATTCTGGTGAGGTTCTCCCAGGATGTCTCTTGGCGCTTTTGGTGGTGTTTTCTCCCCAAAAGCTGTCGGGTTTATTTTGGTTGTCGCTACTCTCTCTCTCTCTATAGAGATGAGCTGTCACTGTTGCTGGTTGGACTGTCCATGTTGCAGTCTGCTTGGGCGTTGTCGGTCAAGGTGTGGTGCGCTTGGCCGTGCGTCTAGCTGTTGCATTGGCCAGCTTGTCTCGTTGGTAGTTTCCAAGTTCTCGGCTATGCTGGTGGGACTTTGTGTGTCCCCGTGGTATGGGTGGTTTGCGTCGTTTCTTGCTCCCGGCGTGCTCTTGCAGATGGTCGTCTGGTGAGTGCAATGGGTGTTTGGCTGGTTGTGCTTCTTGTGGAAGTGTTAGTCTTGCATTGTGGATTTTCCCTCTCGCGTGTGGAAGAGACTCGTTGCGTTGCGTGTCTCCTTCCTCTGCTTTCCGTTGGTTGCTCGTGGTGGCAATGCTCCACTGTGGTGTTGTGTTTCCATGGTGCGCATCGTTGCGACCTTTTGGTGGAGTCATCTTCCCTTGAGTTGTTTTAGGTTGAGCTGGTTGCTCCCCTCATCTTGTGTTCCTTGTGGGCACCGTGGGCGGGGACCTGTTCGTGCCGTTTGTCGTTGTGATTGTTCTTGCTGCCTGCCTGAACAATTTGGGGCATTGGGTCCCTGTTGGTTTGGTGTGAGGTAGTACCATTTTCTTGTTGTGTTGCATGCATGAGCGTTGCTCTACTATGCACCGGTTTTCTTGCTTGGCTTGCTCGTGCAAGCGTTGTTCCGGTGTGTGCTCGATTGTGCCTCGGCTTGTGCCTTGGAGACTTTTCATGTCGTCGTTTTGGTGTTTGGCCTCTCTATTAGTTGCAATAGAGGTGAGGCTTCTTGCTTATGCACGCTAGGGAGTTGCTGCAGTTTTTGCTCCCCGTGTGGCATAGTCGGTGCTCCATGTTTTGGTGTGTTTTTTGTAGCCGACGTGGTTGTTGTGCTCTTGAAGTTGTCGGCTTTCCTGTGTTTCTGTTGTGGGTCTCTAGTAGAGAGTCCCCTTCGTTGGGCCCTGTGTTGTCTCGGGCTATTGGTGCGGTTGTGTGTACTACACCTTGAGCGTTTTTCGATGCTTCGTGTCCTTGTGCCTTAAGGGCTGGGGCCGGCGTGGCCTGTTGTGCCCTTTCAGGCTTACGGTTCCTTGCGTGTGGCTTTGGGAAGGTCTCATGTGGAGAGTCATTCCTGTTAGCCCATGTTGTTTCGGCCGCTGGTGCACCTGTATTGCACATTGCTAGTTTTGGTGCTTGTGGTAGCACCGTGTGCTCGTGCTCAAGTGTTTTTAGTTTTATGCCATCTGGAGCCTTGGTGCATTGTGTTGTAACCTTGGGTGGCTCTTGGTGCTTGTGATGTCACCGTGTGTTGTGCCGTTGTGCCTGTTCGTGAGATTTGTGTGTCATTTCACGAGTTTTCTAGGTGTTGGAGGTGTTGGGCTTTCTACCTCTGGGACACGTGTGCTAGCCCGAGTCTTGTGGTTGTACCATTACCGCTGTGGGGTGGCTGCTTTGCCTTGTCTAGGTAGACTTGTCGGTGGTACGCCAGGCTTTGGCCGTAGCATGTGTCTGAGTTTTCCCTCTCGCTTTGGGAGTGAGTGTGTTTGGTTGTGGTACCTTGCTTTGGTCTGGTCCCCCTGAGGTCGACGTGTTGCCCTTGACCTCTACGGTTGTATCGGTTCCCGTGTGGTTGTGCGTATTTCTGGTGGTTGGCACGTTGGTACCCGCGCTGAGCCCTGTGTGCGCGTGGCGGGTGTGCTGCCAATTCCTCGTTGGTTCTCCGCTGTGCGTGGTGTTGGTGAATCTGGAAGCCGATGGTGGAGTCTCCTGTCGGTTCGTCTGGTGACAGCAAGGCCTATTGGCTTGCTAGTACTCGACCACATGGTTTGTTGACATTGGGAGATGTCCGGTTTTGACTTAACCTCAGACGTCTTCCGTGTTTCCGTTGCGGTGTGCCACGTTTTGGAGCGTGTAACTCCCAGTTTTTGGGGCTCTGCGTGCGTTGGTGTCCTTGTCGGACCACGAGGAAGGTCTGGGTGAAATCTAGTGGTGATAGTGGATGCCGTTTTCGCGCGTTGAGGTTTCTCTGCGTGCGTTTGCTGTCCCTGTTGGACCGCGAGGAAGGTCTTGGTGAGACCTAGTGGTGACAGTGGACGTCATTCCGTGTGTTGCAGATTCTCCGCGAGCGCGATGTTGCTCTAGTTCTCGTCGCTCGTGTGGCTTCTCGGTTGGGCTGGTGACTGATGCTAGCTATTGCTAGTAGCGTAAGGTTGTTCCTCTAAGTGTTGTGCTTGACTCTCAGGCATTTTTCCAGGTTGCTTTCGGCAACTGTGTACTCCGTCGGGTTTTGCTGACGACAGAGTAAGTTGCTGACCAACATTTCTCGTGATGCTACTGGCAACTGCGTCTTCTGTCGAGCCTTGCTGGAGACAGTGTGGGTTGCTGGTCGGCTAGTCCCAACAACGGGGTCTGTTGGTGGCTGCAGCCGTGCGGTTTTCGACTGGCGTTTTCTCTCTGTTTGGGCCAGATTTGGCGTCACTCGACACCTATGGAGTTGTCGTTCTGTTTGGGCGCCCTATGTGTGCCTGGAGTGAGCTGTTGGTTTTTGACTTGGTGCTCCACCCGTGTTTGGTGCGCGTTGTGTGAGCCGTTGGTTTTCCAGCTTCATGTGCCCACGCGTGGGTTTGGCTGTGTGATTGTTGCATGAGGAGGTCGGGTAAGACTTAGAGCTCTTTACACCGGCATTTTGTGTGCTCTGCACGTGTTTGGCTGTGTGATTGTGCGACGAGGAGGTCGTGGTGAGACTTACTGGCTTAATCACATTGGTCTTATGTTTACTCCTGTGCTTCGTTTCGTGCCTCGGGATCTTTTAGGCGTGCCTTAAATTTCGAGACGAAATTGTTTTAAGGGGGGTAGGATGTAAGACCCGGCTTCGTGGCTTTCCGTATGCGTTAGTGTCGCGTCATGGGTGTGCGACACGACAGTCATCCTTGTCGCGACGAGCATATGTGTCGCATTCTTGTCGCGCCTGGCTTATCCGTCCCATCTTTGTGTCGCGCCCGTCAACGGGTTGTGACAGCTTTCTGTCATTTCGGTCGTCTGACGCCTGTCAAGGTGGAAGGTGTGTCAGTACGACCTGTCGCGTTGTTGCAGCATCCCTGGGGGACGCGTTCTTATTGCGGTGCGTTGACCCGTCACGTTAAGGTCTTTAACACGATGCGTAGCCCCGTCGCGTCTTGGGTGCCAAAGGCATAAGGCCTTGGCCAGAGACCCTTTCCCCCTTTTTCCCTCTTTCCCCTCTCTTCTCCCCCTCCAGCGGTGCTCCGCCTCCCCCTCTCCCTTTTGTGTGCATCAGGCGAGGAGGAGGGTCATGAGTGGTTTCCCGACGTCATGGAACTTGCGTGGAGCGAGGAGGAGGTGGCCAATCCGACGTGAAGGGCCCTATTAGGGTTCGTTCTTCGTTTAAGGTAGGGATTGCTTGAACTCTTCTCGATCCGAGTGGATTGGGAGCCCCTCGAGGTTTGTAGTTAGTTGTTTACTGCTTCTCTATACTCCCCTCCCCCCGTGTGGTGATGTGTATGGCTTGTGGCCGCCCCGGGATGGAGCATCCCATGGGTCTGCCTCTTTGTTGGTGTCGTGACCACGGTGTGTGTCGCGACACCAGAAGAGGCATCTGCCCGGTCGGGCGCGACCTTATCACGATGCGTTTTCCTGTCGCGACAGGGTTGCTGTCGTGACGCTTCGCCCCGTCGCGATAGGGTTGCTGTCGCGGTGCCTTTCCCCATCGCGATGGTATCGAGACGGCCTTGGAGGTCGCGATAGTACCCATGTTGTCTCGGGTGTTTCTGTGGCCCCGGTTGGCGTGTCGGCGTCTGCCCCAGGGTAGGCTTTGCCCTTATGACCTTCTGGTGGGAAATGCGGCAGGTTACCTCCCTGTGTTCGGTGACTGAAGGTGACACCTTCGTGGCCATGTCCTGGCAGCGGTGCCAGGAGGGTCGTGTCTACCTAATAATCGATTGACTGGTGGTCAATCGATTATTAGCAGAGCGACGAGTTTTTCGTACCGACTGGTGGTGTTCTGAGGTTCTGTCTCGTCCGTGCGTGCCTCTTGCTTGCTGGGCTTGTCATGGGTTACAAGCCAGCGGTTCAGTGTGGTTCTTTTTGTGCTTGCCGCACCTGTTCATCCGGTGCTTGGCACTTGAGGGCTTGTCTCGTTCAGAGGTTGTCTCCATTGCCTGGGACCCCCATCCTCGGGAGCTTGTTGAGGGAGTGCTCTGGGCTACGAGCGTGCTCGAGTTGGCAGCCGAGTTGGCGGACTCTAGAGCGGAGGGGAAAATGAGATTTGGACAGCAGTTCTGAGTCGTTTTTAGAGCTCTCTTGTCTAGGGCGGGATGCCAAGGTTGTTAAGGTGTTTTCTTCCCAGCGCAGCCCAAATAGTCCTTTGTCTCACTGCCTCTCTCTGCGTTGGTTCCAGAGCCACATAGTGGTGCTAGGCATGGGGCCGCAGCTTGGCCAGGCTGCGATGTTGTATACGTTTGTGTGTTTCTGTGGCGGCTCTTTCTCACTCTTCTGTGGAGGGGAGGCAAGAGCTAGGTTGGCGAGCAGAGGGAGCGTACGACGTGTCCCGCTCTTGACTGCTAGCGGCGTTGCTTGGTTGCTGTTGTTGTGATGGTGTTTCCTCATATGTTCCAAGTACAGCTCATTGCCCGAGCCTACACGGTGGTTGTAGCCTAGCCGTGTCTAGCTTTCGTGGGCATTGTTGGTGTGGCCTTGTTGGCTCGTTTTTGGGGGTTTCCCTGCTCGGTGTCCTCTGTCATTCCGTAGTCCCGTTCTTGGGTGCCAATCCGTGGTGGCACCGGCGTGTATGGCTTCCAACCTCATGATGTGTTCGTTCGGGGTGGTTCTACTTATGGGCCCTCGACCTTGTGGAGGTCTGAGGTGGCCGTGCTTGTGGTGAGACGTTGTTCTCACCTGTTGTTACATGGTCTCAGTAGGTGTGCCGAGGGTTGCTTCCGCTTTGTGCCCAACTCTGTTGGTTTCGTGGGAGTTTGTGTGGTGTCACGACCTTGGTTGGTGATCGTGGCATTGCACTGTTCTTTTCCACTACTTAGTAGTACCCTGCTGTAGGTGTTCCTCGCTTTACAGCTTTCTAAGGTAGTTTCCTATTTTTAGAGTTCCTACTGCTCTAGCTGGTGAGGGATTGGTAATCCCTACTGGGCCTTGTTCGCGAGGCTCACCCCCCTACTTCCTTCAGTTAGGGGCTCATCGTCACGAGAGCTTGGTGTCAGACGGGTTACGGAGGCGACTGTGGCGCCGTGTGTTGTCAGCAGCAGTGAGAGCGAGTGTTGTGAGCTCTTGTACCTGAGTGAGTTGAGAGTTGTGCTTTGCAAGTTCTCGGGGTATACCCCTTAAAGACTGCACCTTTCTTCTTATACCTGTGCTTTTACTTGGGACACGTTGTATATTGTATATCTTGTTATAGTTATTTAAATTCAATACATATCTCACTAGACTATTTCTTATTTCTGGGTCTTCGGATCTGTGGGTGGCGATGCGAACTTCGGGGTCCCTGGCAGGGGTCCGGGAGGTCGGGTCGTTACATAATCACCTTTGGGATGCCAAACTGACAAAAGACATTCTTCCAAACGAACTTCCATGCGGCCTGGTCAGTGATTGTGGCAACAGGGTCTGCCTCGATCGACTTGGTGAAGTAGTCGGTGGCGACGAACAGGAATTTTTTTCCAACCTTGACCTTCTGGGAATGGTCCCATGATGTCAATCCCCCAACGAGTGAAAGACCGTGGTTCGAACAGAGTGTGAAGTTGTTCGGCAGGCTGACAGATAAGCTGCCCAAACTTCTGGCACTCTGGGCACTTCTTTGCGTAGGACATACAGTCCTTTTGCAGGGAAGGCCACCAGAACCCTGCTCGGAGGATGTTGCGCACCAGTGTGCTGCCCCCCAGATGGCTTCCACACAAACCCTCATGGACCTCCTCGATGGCCGTAATGGCTCAGTTAGACTGAGGCACTGCAAGAGAGGTTGTGAGAGGGAACGCCGGTACAGTTGGCATTCAATGATGGTGAACTTTTGGCAACACAACTTGATCTTACGTGCTTCTACTTGGCTGGGAGGTAGCTCTGCTCGAAGTAGGAAGGCCAAGAGAGGGTCCTTCCAGCTCGGAGCTGGCGGGTCGGTCTCAATGGTCGCTATGTCCACTTCAATGCTTGGTGAAGCGAGTTCTTCTATAAATGAGAAGTGGGAAGGGGTGATGTTGCCTGAAGACGCTAGTCTAGCAAGTGCATTAGCCCATGTGTTCTGCTCTCGTGGGACGTGTGCGACTTCGAAGAAGAGGAGGCCTTCTGCCTGGTGCTTGACCTATTGCAGGTACTGTGCCATGCGGGGCTCTTTGTCGAAATGTCAGTTTACCTGGCTAGCGACCAATTGGGAATCGCTGAAGGCCCGTAGCCAAAGTGCTCATAGGTGCCTGGCCATGCGGATCCTAGACAGAAGTGCTTCGTATTCAGCGGCGTTGTTAGAGGCGGAAAAGCGAAACCTAAGGGCGTACTAGAATTCTAGAGCCTCTGGCGAGGTAAGAACCAGCCCTGCACCGCTTCCCGTAACACAAGAGGATTCGTCAATGTAGAGCTCCCATGGGGGCTCATCCGCCAATGGAGGGTCCTTCTCGGTTGGAAGGGTGCATTCCGCCACAAAGTCTGCCAACACTTGCGCCTTGATGGCCGTCCTTGGACGATAGCTGATGTCAAATTCCCCGAGCTCGATGGCCCACTTGATGAGCCTGCTAGAGGCCTCTGGCTTCAATGGCTGATCGGTTAACACCGTGATCAGATGGGCCTGAAAGTAAGGCCTGAGCTTCTGAGCAGCCGTAACAAGGGCCAGGGCGAGCTTCTCTACTCGAGGGTATCTTCTTTCAGCTTCTTGGAGTACCCTACTTATATAATAAATAGGATGCTATATCATTACTTCTTCTATGATCAACACTGTGCTAATGGAATGTTCGGTGACCGAAAGGTATATGAACAGAGGTTCCCCGAGCACAGGCTTGGAGAGAATAGGTGGGGCAGCTAGATATGACTTCAGCTTGGTGAAGGCCGCTTTGCAGTCCTCAGTCCACCGTACTTGCCCCCCTTGCGGTGAGGCACCCTTGGGGACTCGCAGCAATTTGAAGAAGTTAAAACTCTGTTCTGCTGCTCGGGACATGAAATGATTGAGTGCCGCGAGACGTCCAATGAGTCACTGGACGTCGCATACAGTTTTAGGGCTGCTCATCTCCAGTATGGCCTGGATCTTCTCGAGGTTGGCCTCTATTCCTCGATTAGAGACGAGGAAGCCGAGGAACTTCCCTGAGTGTACTCCGAATGCACACTTTGCGGGATTGAGCTTCATATTATACCTTCGCAGGGTTGCAAAGGTTTCTTCGAGGTCAGTGATGTGGTCGGGGGCTCGGGAGCATGTTGACCAGCATATCGTCGACGTAGACTTCCATGTTACGCCCAATCTGCTACTCGAACATCTTGTTGACCAGTCGTTGATAGGTTGCGCCTACGTTCTTCAGACCGAACGACATTCTGGTGAAACAGTAGAGGCCGAGGTCGGTAACGAACATCGTGGCGTCCTGATCCAGGGGATGCATACTGATCTGGTGATAGCCAGAGTAGGCATCCTAGAAGTTGAGAAGCTTATGCCCGGAAGTGGCATCCACCAACTGGTCAATGCACGGCGGGGGAAGTTGTCCTTGGGCATCGCCTTATTAAGATCCTTGTAATCCACGCACACGTGCCATTTGCCATTGGCCTTGCATACGAGGACCACATTGGAGATCCATCTTGGATAGTGGGCTTCTCGGAGAAGTCCAACAACTCTGCTTTTGACAACGTGATCGTAGATCATGGTCTGCCGTTCGCGGTTGACAAGTCGTCGTTTCTGCTGAACCGGTGGCACCCTTAGATCTAGGTGAAGGTGATGTGTCACTACCTCCGGAGGGATGCTGGGCAGCTCGTCATCCGACTACGTGAACACGTCTAAGTTGGCTAGCAAGAAAGCCTTATAGCGTTATTGTTCGGCTTCTGGGAGCAGTGCGCCAATGTAGAGGACGTGCTCGGGGTCGTCGTCTACCCGTACCGGCAACAGATCTTTAGCGGGGGTTCCTCGGCTGGTGGAGGGCTCATTGGTCAGAGCGGGCAGTGCTTCTAGGTCCGCGACGGGCTATTTGTCTCACAAAGAGAGAACGTAGCACCGTCGCGACTCCTGTTGGCTGCCAAGCACCTCTCCAATGCCGCTCGAAGTGGGGAACTTCATCTTCTGGTGTAAGGAGGAAGGTACTGCTCAGATGCGGCCGATCAGGCCCCTACCGAGGATGGCGTTGTACCCTGGCATGCTCATGATTACTAGAAAGTTCACCATTTCTGTGATATTCTTCAGTGTTGTTCCTAGGGTGATTGAGAGGTTAATCCGGCCCATGGTGCTGGGTTTACATGAATTTGTATTTGATGATTGTTTTTGATGATGAACAATTGATAAGCAATACTTGATGAACACTTCATGAACCATGCAAACACATGTTCAACTTGATCATTTAAATGTTCACGTTATCTCACTAACTATGGTCTTACGTGTAGGTGAGGTTGCACAAAAGACGGTGTATTAAAACAAGAGCAAAAGATCAAGCAAAGCTCAAAAGACAAGCACATGTCGACAGCTTCTTAGCTGCCTGTCGACAGATAACTACAGACAGAACACACAAGGTTCTGGACATAGTCAGCTATCGACAGATCCCAGTCGACTGTCGACAGCTACCTACAGGAAAACCCTTCCCGAAAGTTCAGAGATCTGTCTAATGCAAATCTGTCTCTAGCTGTCGACAGATGATCTAAGGCCTGTCGACAGACGTAAACATAATCTCAATACGAGATCTCCATATGTTTCCTATGTGGGTGTTTCCTTGTTCCACGACTCTCTATACTTGAACAATCATATAAAAGGAACTCTTTGGAGTTAATTTCTTACACAAGCAGCCACCATCCAATACCCTAAGAAAAATTCAAGAGAAGAAGTCTCTCTGCTGCTCTGCTTCAACCTGCCACCCAGAAATCAAGAAGATCCGTCTTCCAAGCGTAGGTGAAGTCAGTTCGTCGGTGATTCAAGCTTCTACATCAATCTGAACCTATCAAGATGAAGTTTTATGATCATCCAGACGACCTGTAGAAGAGTTCTACATAAGGATTTGATTCTCCAACTCAAAACCCTTATAAGTCTCTGTTTTCACTTCTGTGTGTGTGGTTGTGGATCAAGTGATTCTTGTACTTGATCTACGTTTGTTTTGTTTGATCTGATCGTGGTTTCACATCAGACAACTCGTGTGTGTGGGTTGAAGTGTTGAACTAGCTCATAAGCAGTGCTTCTGCGTGTGTGTGTGGACGGTGGACGAGGATATATACACAAGTTGTGTACTCCAAACCACCTTAAAACCTCGTGTCCTGTGGTTTGCATGTCTTTACGTTAGATGTTTGGTAGGCACGTTGTTTTTCACACACGCTAGAAAATTGCTACTCTATCTATCTACAACTAACACATCTAAGTTTAGTTTACACTCTGTTGCAAGTCTCCAAGTTGTGTTTTCCATCAAAGAAGGTGGTAGTAAATTTTAATTAGTAGTAATCTATTCAACCCCCCTTCTAGATTACCATATAGTATAATTCCGCAACCTTTCACATGGGATGCACCGAGACCCCAAAGAAGCCGAACAGAGGTGAGTCTACTGGGGTGAGCTGGTCGGCTTTCAAGCCCATCATGAGAAAACATTCATAAGCCAATACGTCCGGGGCACTACCATTATCGACCAGTATATGACGCATAGTACAATGATTGATGGTGGCCGAAACGACCAACGCATCAGTGTGGGGAGTCGTAACTCCTACAAGATCATTGTCCGAGAAGGTGATTGCCTCCACGAAGCGTGCGTGTGCAGTACTAGGATAAGGGGCTGGTCGTTGAACTGGGGGCCGTTCGACCAGGTGCGCCCGACGAGCATAGTCTTTTCGGCTCTGGCTGCTCTCTCCACCCGCGCCGAATCCTCCCGCGATCATGTTGATCTCCTGTCCATTTGGCTCATTATAACAGGCTGCTCGGGGGTACGTTCTCGGCGTCTTGGGCGATGATCCTCATTCCGGCACATGTAGCACCTTAAGTAGCCCCACTTGATCAAGGACTTGATCTCGTCCTTGAGTTGATGGCACTTGGAGGTGTCGTGGCCGTGGTCACGGTGAAAGCGATAGTACTTGTCTTGGTTGCGCCTGCAGGGATCAGAACGCATCCTAGGTGGCTAACAGACATATTGGTCATCCCGAATTTCAGCCAGGATCTGCTCGGGGGCCACCGTGAGAGAGGTGTACTCGGTGAAGGGTCGGCGTGGCGAGTCCTAGTTGCGTCGGCCTTTCTTCCGCTCACGGTGGGAACTACTGTCGGAAGGCCTTTTCTTGTCTGCCTACTCACCCTGCTCTTCTCAGCTGGCTGCCAGACTCTCCTCGCACGCGGCGTGGTGCTGGGCAGTGGAGAGGAGCTCTGCCAGAGTAGAGGGCTGCTATACTCCTAGCGTCCTCTGGAGGAAACCATCACGAGTGCCCTAGATGAGAGCACTGGTGGCTAATGGGACGTCCATGCGAGGGATGTGAAGTGCTTCAGTCTGGAACCTTTTGATGTAGTCTCAGAGCGCTTCACCTTTCTTCTGCCGCACAGACAGAAGCGAAGCAGTTGTACGCGGCTGCGATTTTCCGCCCGGGAAGTTGTCACAGAAGGACTTCTTCAACTGGTGGAAAGAGGAGATGGAGCCTACAGGGAGGGCCTCGAACCATGCGCGCACAGCCTCCTTCAATGTGGCCGGGAAGGCCTAACACTTGGCTGCATTTGATGCTCCGTGGAACACCATGTGCGACTCGAACCCATGGACATGATCCTCCAGGTCGGAGGTACCATCATATGGCACGATGGTAGGCAGAGGCAGCTTTGGGGAGACGCGGACCTCTAGGATCTCCATGGTGAATAGGGAGTGGAAGTCCAGGTCGTCATCCCCAGAAGTTCTGCCTTCCGCCCTTTGGACCATCGCGTCCATGTGATGTTCGAGGTCAACGATGCGGCGGAGGCGCCTGGCCAACTCCTGGTCGGAGTGTGCAGAGCCTTCACGTCTTGACCCCTGGGAGTTAGCGGCGACGACGGAGCGCGGGGGCGGTATCACTATGGATCGGTGGGGAGAGTCTTGCCATTCTGGGATTCGACAGCCTGACGGGGCTCTACACGAGCACCGGGCCGATTCCTCACGACACTCCAGCCGAGCCGACGGAACAGGGGGTCTCCATCGTGATGACTCTGCCTGTTGCTCTGGAGGCGGGGGAACCGGCAGGGCTGGCTGCATGGCGAGTTGAGCCTGGAGGCCTTGGCAGACCCCTACAAGGTACTACAGCTGACCCCGTAGTTCCGCTACCTCCTAGGCCATTGCTTGGACGCCGGCGACAGGGCTGTTGTTGAGTGCTCCGGCAGGGGGAGCATTTTCGTCGGCAGAAGGGGCTTGGTCACGTGAGTCTGTGCACGACTGGCGAGACCGTGTCGTCCTGCTATCGGGGTTCTAGTGAGAGGATCGTCCATGAGCCATGGCTGTTATTGTTCCCACAAACATCTTATAGACTTGATTTTCCAGCTGATTTTGCAGATGTTCGTGATATTTTCCATGTCTCCATGTTAAGAAAGTGTATTGAAAACCTAGCTCAAATAATTAGTTATCCAGATGGTGATTTGAGGCTGGATATGTCTATGCCTGAATACCCAGTGCAAATTACAGGCCGTAAGACAAGGAAGTTCAGAAATAAAGAAATTGAGTTAGTTAAGGTTAGGTGGGAAAATAGGCTCGGAGGTGAGGATACCTGGGAGTTAGCCAAGGAAATGGCTAAAGGGTATCCTTACTTGTTTAAGTAAAGTTTTAAATCTTTTTAGATGATAGTACTTGTAAATTATGTTTTAAAGTTGAATGTATATTCGAATTGTGTTATGAATTTTGAGGTCGAAATTTCTTTTTTAGATGATAGTAATGTAACGTCGCGCATTTTTTGGATCCTTGTGGATCCTGCGTTTAGCGTTTGTGTGGCCAATGTGGCTTGTGTTCGGTGTGTATATGTGTCTATGGGGCTTATTGGGCCGAAAGTTTGGGCCCGTAGCACCCTGGAATTCTCTATCTGTGAACGCGATAGAGGGGGTCGTCGCGTTCTGAATGCGGCAGCCCTGCCCGTCACATTCTGAAAGCCGCAAGGGATCGGTGATCGTCTGCATGTGTGCCACATGTCGCTCGCTGGGCGACTTGCAGACGTCAGCCTTAGGAAGGCGACGCCCAGGTCCATCGCGATGAGATCGCGACGGAGGGATCTGTCGCATCTTAACCTCAAACAGTGCTTAAACCTCATGGCCAGAACAGGCCGTATGCTCGTTGGCTAGGGGTGAAGGATCGATAAAAGATGTGGACAAGATCTAGAAGGGGGGGGGGGGGTTGAATAGATCTATGCCAACTAATGCGGAAGCTAAACCAATTTTGAAAAACCTTTGAATCAGAGTTAGATTGAAAGCAAATTTCACAGATCTGAAGTGAGATTATGTGAGTTAAACAATTGGAGTGTGAAAAACAAGTTGATTAGATAGATTCAAACGATCCTATGCATTCATCTAACGAGGAGTAAATTCAAACCACAAGCAGACCAATGCACAGAGATTTTTAGGTGGTTCGGAAATCACACCACGTGACTCCTACATCCACCCCTCACACACAGTGAGGATCCACTAACAACCTGGGTAACACAACCCACACTGGAGCCTGACAACTCCACAATTGAGTTAAACAACTCACACACTACCTAGAGCAAGACTACTCTAGACTCTGAGCAAGACTGCTCAACCACACAACTTGAGTACGACGACTCAAAAACCTGAGCACAAAGGCTCACAACCACTTGCTAGAACAAAAACAACAAGATGCAGATCCTCTAGCAATGATCTGATCTATTAAGGCCAATTCAAGAAAATTGGTGCAACAGATTATGCACAATTTCTAGAATAGCCAAGAAGAAACAAGAAGGACTTAAGACTCAAGGTTGACGTCTTGTTCTTCAAGAAAACTCCCTTGTAGAGGCCGAATTGGAAGAATCTTGGTCACTTGAAGTCCCCTAGCCGATGCTCTGCAACTTTGATCTTGGGATCTTCCTTGAGAGATTCACAATTGCTGGCTTCTACTTGATCTGCTCCTTTGAAGTTGATGCTAGTGCTTCATGTTGATCAGACTTCGATCCTTGTGCTTGGAGAAGGGTGAATTGAGGTGTGGAAGCACAGGAGGGAGCAAAACAGGGAGGAGGAACTCTCTAGCCGCCACTTTCAGATGCTGGAGGCTCTTAGAAGGTTCTCTTGGGGATGAGTGCCCTTAAGGAGGGTTTATACCCTAAATATCCGAAAGATACCCTTGGGGTACGTGGGCACATGATCCAATGTTGATCTGACATCTCCCTGGGTGCCACGTGTCCAGGAGGAATTTAAGTCACAGAGATTCCGGAGTGTGTCGACCTGCCCAAGAGGTGTGTCGACACACTGTCCCAGACTGGCAGAACAATTCCCTGGGAGAGGCCTCTAGTGTCGACCTGAGATGATCCAGTGTCGACCTGCTGTCCAGACAGCAAAACAGGCCTTCTGGGAAAGCCATCTAGTGTCGACCTGATGCCATTTGGTGTCGACCTGCTGTCCCAGACTGCAAAACTGGCCTTCTGGGAGAGCCATCTAGTGTCGACCTGATGCCATTTGGTGTCGACCTGCTGTCCCAGTTTGATGATTTGTTTCTCTGGAACCTGTCTCTAGTGTCGACCTGCTCTGGACTAGTGTCGACCTGAGATGGACTTTTCTTCACATTTCTGCCTTTGTTCTGAACTATTGTGTCGACACCAAGGGTGGTTGTGTCGACACTACCTTTGCAGAAAATGTTGTTCCTGAGAAAATAAACACATAAATCATTAGTTAAATATATTATCATGAATATCAATGATAAATGTGCTTGGAAACATGCTTTTTGAATATTGTGATTTCAGGTGATGTATTTTACATGTTTCAATGGTTATGCATTAAAATCACAACTTGTCATCATCAAAATGTGAGGAGAAATGAATTATATTCACACTCAACCCAACAATCTCCCCCTTTTTGATGATGGCAACATTAAGTTCATTTGGAATTGGAAATTTTCAATTAAATGTGATTTTAAGCATTTTCATTTTCCTTTATTTATACTTGTCAAGGACCTTTGAACAATTTTAGTGACATTTGAGAATTGACCACATGAAAAACACAATGTTGCAAAGAAGGCTATTCTCACACAGAGGTCAAGCAGCTTGACAAGCATTCATCACATTAACATTCATTCAAAAGATTTGCAATCACATTTAAGGCACACAAATAAGAATAAGCACAGAAACTATTCATTTCATTTCATTCAAGATTTGAACATTACAATTTCAAACACACTTCTCCCCCTTTGACATTATCAAAAGAAGTACATTATTGAGGAGGAGGAGGAATGGGTAACAAAATTTGCTCAATATCTGATAGCCTCTTGTCCATTGAAGTCAAACTAGATTTCATTTGAGTTTGTAGAGTGGAGAGTCTTGTGTGCAAAAGATTCTCCATTCTTTCTGAATTTTCTGACAAGGAAGCTTGAAGAGCACTGAAGTCATTTGACCTTGGCTGTGAAGAGGAAGATGAACCAGTTGACCAACCAGGCCTATTCAACACTTTGAATTCTTGCTTGAGTGCAGACATTCTTCATCTATGTGAGCAGACAGGTTTCTCATGCCTTCCATGTTATCAACCAGATGTGCAAAAGATAGTCTTGTCTTTGAAATCTGAGCGAGTGTCTCCTTTGTGTTGAAGACATCAGCTTGGGAATTTGCCAAAATTCCCTGAAGAACTATTTCCAACTTTTTGGTGCTCCTTCAGCTCAATCGAAGCATCTGCCATTGTCCCAATCAACCTTTGAACCTTTGGGCAGCATAGTCTGAGGCTGCCTTTTGCTCAATGAACTTAGCAGATACTGTGTTCTCCAATCTCTGAATCCTCAACTCAAAATTGCTGACATGGTCTGAATAGATGTGTTCAAGGTATCAAATTTGTCATTTAGAAAGTGAGCAACTCTGGTGGAACAGAAGGTCCACCAAAGGAGGAGGATGCATGAACTGGATGTTGTGGAGAAAAAGATGGGATTTCAGTGTCAAAGTTCATGGAGGAGGAAGGCTGAATTTGAGGTGAATGAGGGGCAACAAGTGGGTCATTAGCTTGAGCTGCCATAGGAGGCTGATCCTCATGTATGCTGGTCCTCATGCACTTGAGGCTGGTCCTCTTGCATTGGAGGCTGGTCCTCTTGCATTGGAGGGGTTCCTCTTGCATTGAGGTGTCCTCTGCATTGGAGGCTGGTCCTCTTGCATTGAGGCTGGTCCTCTTGGACCACAGGGGCCTCTACTGCAGCTGGCCTCTCCTCACTTGATCCCCAACAATCCTAAAGCCATGAATTTCTGAACATGCTTAAAGCAATATATGTTGGACTTAGGAATCTTCTCAGATTTTTCATTCTCTAGAGGCACACCAAAGTGATTGAAGACTGCAGTCAAATGGGCTGCATATGGAAGTGATCTTTTCAAATCTGCCCTGGTGGTCTCAGAGATGATCTGGAACATGATTACATGAAGGTTTATCTTGAGGTTCTTGCTCATACAGAAAAGGACAAACCTTTGAATGTCTGTTAGCCTATCTCTCCCACCACCTTGAGGTGTGATGATGGTAGTGAGCATGTGATGAGTAAGCCTCAACACAGGGGGAAAGGTGTTGGTGTTGAATTTGGTGACATGGGTTTGCTTAATATCTGACTCATCTGCAGGCAAACCAGTCATTATGGTGTAGGCTTCATGGAGATTAAATTCAAAATTGTGATAATCTTCACCTTCATCTGGGATCTTGAAGATTGTGGCTGCTAGGTCTGTTGGCATGTCAATGGCATACCTTTGACTTTTGACTTGTACCCTTCATCTGTGCATTCCAAATTCTGATAAAAACTTCTTGTACAAGTCTAGGGTAAATGATACGAAATTCTGATATGAAAGACTGCCAAGACTGAAAGTTGAAGAAGTTCAGACTTCAGGAAATGCAGCTATCATTCACTGTCATCCAAATCTACTGCCTTGGTTTCAGTATAGTCTTCCGGCACTTAGGGGTTTGGAAGGGGGTCTCCTAGAGGGCTGGGAGGACTCTGATGAGAAGGATGATGAAGAGGATGAGGATGAGGACTTTGCAGAAATTTCAGGAGAAGAGTCTAGGGTTTTCCTCCTAGGGTACATGGACCCTTGACCAGAAGAGGATGCCCTACCTCTCTTAGCAGATGCAGATCCTGGCTGCTTGGCAGGATCATGGCGACGCTTGGTTCTCCTCTCAGAAGAAGGAACCTCATCCGCCGGAATGGGCCTTGCCGTAGCCCTTGATTTTGCTCCACGGCGAGGAATCTGCTTGGGTGCCATGAGAGCAGAATGGAATCGGGGATGATGGAGAGAGAGGAATGAGAGAAGATGGATGGAGATGAGATGGAGGAGAGAGGAGATGGAGGGATTCAAATGGCCTGCCGGAAACCAGAAGAGGGCGACCGTCGGGTCGACCTGGGGAAGAAGAAAGGGTTTTAGATCCGCTGCCCCGCAGGAACATCAAGGCTTAACGGTGCCCATGGTTTAATTTAGTCTGGCAGGTGGTCAGTGTCGACACTAGATGAGGTGAGTGTCGACTGAGAGGAAAGTGTGTCGACACTAGATGGAGTAGTGTCGACCTGGCCTGATGAAAGATTTTGGATTTGAGTATGGAAAAATTATGTGACTTTTGGGACATCTTTATAATGATAAGCAATGGGTGGAATAATCATTTCAAGGATATTTAAGAGACTAAAAAATTCATTTGTTAAATTTTGCAAAAAATTCAACACAATTCAAGTTTTACACAAAATCCAACAGGATATGAGCATTCAGTGACTTGAGTCATTAAAATGATAATTTGAGGGATATAAGACATTTAACAATCAACTACACACTACCATATTCTTCAATTCAAAGAAGAAAAAAAAATCTTTTAGACTGAAATCAAGTGTGTTGACATTAAACAATTTTTAAGAACAACTTGATGATGGATAAGAGTGATTCTTTAAAACAAATTCTCCAATGACATACATATTGTTTTGAAGCAAACTATCAAATGAGATATATCTTGTTCACTCAAGAACTAATGCTTTTCACACACTATAGTCCCTGGATACTGAAGATTTATCTATTATCAAGTCTCAAAGGGGTAAATGATGACCTTTTGACATGAAAATATACGTTTATCAGACGCCAATATCTCCAGTTACTCAGTCATCATAAAAAATGGGCATAATTACTTTGTTTTGCATTTATTTTTGATTTTTAATCCCCTTTGAACAGAGTTAGCATTAGTGCCTCATGACATACATGGCACTTCATTCATTGTGAAGGTGTGCAGTTTCTCAGCACATGTGCCATTGCTCTGTTGAATTGATATATTTTGGAGAGTTTTTGACAAAAAGACATCATCCATATCCAACATCAATTGCAAACAAAAACATGTTTAAAAAATCAAGACACACAATATCCTTCAGTCTTAGAAAGAAATTTGAATTTCTATGGTTTGAAGAGTATAGGTGAAGTTGACAAATGAATGTAAAAGATCACTCAAGGAATCATTTTGAGACTCTAGACACCTGAATGAGGACATCATGCAAGGAAATTGATGTAATGCAAGAAGAGTTTTGAATTTTTCGAAAGACATGACTTGTGAATTTTCTAGCTCCCCCTGAGATGAGAATTTCAACCACTTTTATCAGAATAAAGATATGCAAGTTTTGAAATCAGAATGATTCTCTTTAAAACAATAAAAGCTCCCCCTCAACAATTGCATATTCATTCTTGGTACTTGGCGGAGACATATACTCTCGCATAGTGAAAGTGTCCAGACAAGCAGAACTTGTCCTTCTTCAAATCACCATTTGATATACCAAGAAGTTCAACACAATGTGAGGTGAAGAGTTCATTGTCAAAAGGATAGAAGTGAAAAGTAGAGAGATGTGATGAATCAAGGAAGCAAATGAGTATGATTATGCAAAGAACTCCCCCTCAGAATATGCCTAACACTCAACCCAATCCCAATGAGAGAATCAAGAAGATGGACATTTACAAAGACCAAGTTCTCTCCTTAAAGATGAGAATCTACTGTCAGGAAGGGGTTTGGTGAAAATGTCAGCAATTTGCTTTTCAGTTTCTATGAAATGGAGTTCAAATGATTTCTTTGCTACCTCATCTCTCAAGAAATGATGCCTAATTTCAATATGCTTGGTTCTGGAATGCTGAATGGGTTTTAGACAGATTTATTGCACTTGTGTTATCACAAAGGATGGGAACACACCTAACTCTTGTTGTAATCAAGAAGTTGATGTTTCACCCAAAGAATTTGGGTTCCACACCTACCAGCAGCAACATACTCAGCCTCTGCAGTTGACAGAGCAACTGAATGTTGCTTCTTAGAAGCCCAAGAGATTAGGCACCCACCTAAGTACAAACACAAGCCACTTGTGCTTTTTCTATCTAATTTACAACCAGCATAATCAGCATCACAATAGGCAATCAAATCTAACTTGCAATTAGCAGGATACCAAATTCCTAAATCACATGTTCCAACAAGATATTTAAAAATTCTTTTAACAGCTAGCATGTGACTTTCTTTAGGATTTGATTGAAATCTAGCACACAAACACACACTGAATTGAATATCAGGTCTAGAAGTTGTAAGATAAAGTAGAGAGCCAATCATACCTCTGTAGGTTTTGGGTCTACTGACTTACCATTGGAGTCTTCTTCTAGCTTAGCATTTATAGCAATTGGTGTGTTGGAGTGCTTGAGGTTTGAAAGTCAAACCTTTTCAAAAGTTCCTTTACATACTTGGTTTGACTGATGAAGATACCCTCATGTTTGGTTAACCTGCAATCCCAAGAAAACTTTAGATCTCCCATTAAACTCATTTCAAATTCATTTTTCATTTGATTGGAAAATTCATTGCACAGGCTTTATTGGTTGAGCCAAATATTATGTCATCAACATAAATTTGGACTGCAATTATTTCTTTATTGACTGTTTTGTGAACAGTGTTTGATCAACATTACCTCTAGAGTATCCTTTTTCAAGCAAGAAGGAGCTCAACCGGTCATACCAAGCTCTTGGAGCTTGTTTAAGACCATAGAGAGCCTTATGAAGCTTGAAAACATGGTTAGGATATTTTTCATTTTCAAATCCAGGAGGTTGTTCAACAAAAACATTTTCCTTGATATATCCATTTAAGAATGCACTTTTGACATCCATTTGATAGACTTTAAATTTCATGGAGGATGCAAAAGCAAGGAAAATTCTTACTGCTTCTAGTCTAGCTACAGGGGCATATGATTCTTCAAAATCAATTCCAAACTCTTGATTGTACCCCTTTGCAACTAGCCTAGCTTTATTTCTTATGACATGACCAGATTCATTCAGTTTATTTCTGAAGACCCATCTAGTGCCAATGATGGTTGATCACTAGGTCTAGGTACTAATTCCCATACTTGATTTCTTTCAAATTGATGAAGTTCATCATGCATGGCATTAATCCAATCAGAACTTGATAAAGCTTCATCAATTGATTTTGGTTCAATTTGGGAAATTAGAGCTAGTGGGTCTTCTTCAATAGCATGCATGAAAGATGATCTAGTCCTAACTCTATCATGTAAATTTACCAACTACATTATCCAAAGGGTGATCTCTTAAGATTCGATGTTCAGATGTTACCTGTTGAGGGGTACTCAAATTTGGAGCAATGTTACCTGTTCCACTTGAAGATGGTGAATTGTTGTTCAAGTTCTCACCACAGTCTTCAAGCTCCTCAACAGTTGGTGAAGAGTCCACAATGAAGTCATCCTCTTCACTGTCTTGTTTTCCCTGCAAGATTTAGAAGTGTAATTGAAAAGGAATTTTCATCAAATATAATATGTGGAGATTCTTCAACAGTTTTGTTTTTGAGAATGTACACTCTGAAAGCTCTTGACACTTCTGAATAGCCAAGGAAGATGGCTTCCTGACTCTTTGCATCAAACTTGTCAAGATTTTCTTTATTATTGTTGTGTACATAACATTTGCACCCAAAGGTTTTGAAATAAGAAACAGTTGGCCTTTTTTTTCAATAACTCATAGGGGGTTTTCTGATTTTTGGTCTGATCAAGGCTCTATTCAGTATGTGATTTGCTGTGTTTACAGCTTCAGCCCAGAAGGATTTGGGCAACTTACTTTCTAAGAGCATGGATCTAGCCATCTCCACAAGAGTTCTATTCTTTCTTTCCACAACTCCATTTTGTTCTGGAGTTCTTGGTGAAGAAAACTTGTGGAATATTTGAATTCAGCACATAAATCAGAAAAAAGATTGGTTTTCAAATTCACCCCCATGATCAGTCAAAATATTTTTGATTTTATATGAATAATTTGTTAAGGCAGTGGTACAGAATTTCCTGAACTCAAGGCAAGAATCACTTTTGTGGGACAAGAAGATAACCCAAGTAAATCTAGTAAAATCATCAATGATTACGAACCCATATCTCTTGCCACTTAGACTTAGAACTCTTGTTGGTCCAAAAAGGTCCATGTGGAGTAGTTCTAGTGGCCTAGATGTGAGTACTCATTGAAGGTCTTAAAAGATTTCCTGTTTGTTTTCCTTGGGCACAGATCCCACAAACTTGATTTTCAATGTTAGAGAAAGATTCAGGAAACCCTTAACCAAATTCAGCCTTAACAATTTATTCATTGTTCTGAAACTTGCATGGCCAAGTCTTTTGTGCCAAGTCCATGCAATTTCATCTTTATTTGCAACAAACAGAGATTTTCAGAAAGTTTTTATTAAGGTCAATCATGTAAAACGTTGTTTTCCCTTTTTCCACAAAATTTTATCTTATCAGTTGATGAATCAATGATCTTACAGAAATTGGATTCAAACACAACTTTGTGACCTTTGTCACATAGTTGGCTAATACTTAGCAGATTGTAATCAAGACCATCAACTAATAAAACACTGTCAACAGAGTTTGAGGAAGTTTGACCAACCTTTCCAGATCAATGATCTTTCCTTTATTTTTACCTAAAATGTTACTGAACCTCCCTCCTCTCTAGCAGGAAAGAAAATTTGGCTCTATCTCCAGTCATATGTCGTGAACACCCACTGTCAAGGAACCACACATTTGAATTGGGTGCACGACCTTCCTGCAACATCAATTAGTGGAGAGAAGATTTTGGTACCCAAACAGAGTTGGGACCATCAGAAAATTTGAACAATGTTAACAAATCTTTTCTCACCCAAATTTGACTTGTTTTTATTTTGTTTTATTACATTGGTGTTCTCTGTCTTTTTCACTTTTCTTCTTTCCTTTAGAAATGAAAACACCATTGTTTTGTTTTGGTAGGAGGGGAAGTTTTCATTTGAACATGAGAGTTTAGATGAGGAGGTGGAATCCAAGGATTTTGTTGGTACATCAGAAAGTTTGGATAGAAAAATTGGGGATGATACCAACTTGGGTTATGATACCATTGGCTCCAAGAATTGGTCCAATCAGCTTGATATGCTGTCTTGGAGGTCCAAGGTTCTTCATTAATGACTTCCTTGACTTTTTCTTATTTTTCAGATTTTTATTTGAATTTTTTATTTTGGGTTTGTCTTGGTTGATGTTGAGCAGGTCGACCTGTCCTTGACTGGGTCGACACAACAGCCACAGAAGCCTTCTTCTTGTGGACTGGTGTCGACCTGTCAGGAGATTGTGTCGACCTGGTTGCCTTGTTTTTGTTCTGAGATTTTGGACTTTTTGGTGTTTTGCTTGATTTTTGTTTGATT
>JACBKR010001075.1:0-46633 GCA_014218235.1 Colocasia esculenta | reverse complement strand
CAGTAAATTTCTATATTATTGTTTATTTGAAATTCATAATTCTAATGTGTATGAAATTTTGCAGGGACTGCCTCCCCGTCCACGCCCGTCGTCCCAGTGACAGGTAATTTTCTACATGTTGTTTATTTGAAATTCATAATTTCTAATGTGTATGAAATTTTGTAGGGACTGCCTCTCCGTCCACACCCGTCGTCCCAGCGACAGGTAATTTCTATATTCTTGTTTATTTGAAATTCATAATTTCTAATGTGTATGAAATTTTGCAGGGACTGCCTCCCCATCCACGCCACCTTCGTCTTCTTCCTCACCACAAGTAAACATATGTTTCAATAGATTAGTATGTTTGGTCTCTTGCATTTATACAATAAAAGTGTACTAAATTTTTCAACAGAGGTGGAGAGCCAGCATCCAGCAGCTGAGGAGGGGCCTCAGCTACCAGGACGACAACCATGGTGTATCTCAGGGTAAAGTTCATCATCTCAGTGTTACTGTATTTGTTATTTAGGATATACTTTCATGTAGAAAATTAATGTGGAATTGCAAGGGGAAGATAGATCCCAGTCCTGCTTCCCGCTATATTACGACACTGGTCCACGCACATATTCCAGGACCAGTGGATGCATGGAGAGACTTCCCGTGCCAGTCCGGATTTATTATTTGACATGTTTACGGTATTTTTATTTTTTAGAAGAGTTGAAGTCATTTATTCAATTATTATTAATTTGGGTTTATTGCAGAATGTTGATTAATTTTATTTCTTTACAGCGGAGGTTCGCGTTCACGAGACCCGAGGATCTCCCTCGGCTCGAGCCGTCTGGGAGATTACGGCCCAGACTAATTTAAGAAAGTCGATGTGGGAGGCACGGGACAAGGCAATGAGACCACAGGCAACCGGGATCCTATGGCTTGGGTGGATTACGGCCCTGTTTGGCTGCGGACGGACTATTGGGAGTCCCTTTGCGCACGTTGGGCTGCTGGACCATGGCAGCAGCGGTCACAGGCGGCAATACGCAACAGAGCAACTCAACCGGAGAAGAATGTGCATACTAGTGGATCCGTATCTTATGCGACCCACAGTAAAAAATTGGTAAGTATTTTATTATTCGATTCATATATACATATGGATTATTATTGTGAAAGTAACTAATTTTGTTGAATTTTAAGCATCACGACCTGAAGCGTGCCCCTACTTTCCGCGAGTTATTTGACCGGACTCATAAGCGGAAGGGGACGGATGACTATGTTACCGAGAGTGCCCGCACGATTGCTATAAGTCAAGCTTTAAATTATGAATTCAATTATGATATTAAAGTAATTTGTTTTCAATAATTTAATTTTAAATTATTTTACAGGAGACGTACGACAGAACGATGGCGGAGCGCTACACAGAGGGCACTCCCCAGCCAGATTTGGATGCGGACGCTTGGGTCGAGGCAGCGGGAGTGCCGAGGAAGGGTGAGTGTACGACTTTGGGGACAGCCTGGATACTCATCGAGTGTTGTCCTCATATGCCAGTTCGATCGCTCCTCGGCACACGCGAGTTCATCTTCTGCGCCGCCCGTCAGTGGTGTAGAGGACATTAGAGGCATCATTCGGGAGGAGCTACGTACAGAGCTACAGACGCAGCGGGAAGAGCTACAGACGCAGCGGGTACAGCTACTGGCGCAGCAGGTACAGATAGAGACGCAGCGGCTACAGCTACAGACGCAGTTCAGCGATATGGTTCAGCAGTTCATGTCAATTGACGGATCTAAAAAACACCCAAGTATATATAAAGTGTCAAAACACCAACCCGGGGGTCCAAAATCCCAAATAGGGATCGGATGGGCGTGCCGTTTTCTCCGACACGACCGGTGGGTTAAAGTGACATGTGGGAACTGACGGAATCCATTTGGATCTCCGGATTGGGTGGAGCATTCAATGACGGATCTAAAAAACACCCAGTATATATAAAGGGTCAAAACACACAACCCGGGGGTCTAAAATTCCAAATAGGGATCCAATCGACGTGCCGTTTTCTCCGACACGACCGGGTGGGTTAAAGTGACGTGTAGAAACTGACGGAATCCAATTTGGATCCCCGGATTGGGTTGGACATTCAAAGGACGGATCTAAAAACACGGTCAACCATATATAAATGGTTAAAACACACAACCTGAGGGTCTAAAATCCCAAATAGGGATCCAATCGACGTGCCGTTTTCTCCGACACGACCGGATGGGTTAAAGTGACGTGTAGAAACTGACGGAATCCAATTTGGATCCCCGGATTGGGTTGGACATTCAAAGGACGGATCTAAAAACACGGTCAACCATATATAAATGGTAAAACACGCAACCCGGGGGTCCAAAATCCCAAATAGGGATCCAATCGACGTGTCGTTTTCTCCCACACGACCGGGTGGTTAAAGTGACGTGTAGAAACTGACGGAATCCAATTTGGATCCCCGGATTGGGTTGGACATTCAAAGGACGGATCTAAAAACACGGTCAACCATATATAAATGGTTAAAACACGCAACCCGGGGGTCCAAAATCCCAAATAGGGATCCAATCGACGTGCGTTTTCTCCGACATGACTGGGTGGGTTAAAGTGATGTGTAGAAACTGACGGAATCCAATTGGATCCCCAGATTGGTTGCACATTCAAAGGACGGATATAAAACACGGTCAACCATATATAAATGGTTAAAACACACAACCCGAGGGTCTAAAATCCCAAATAGGGATCCAATCGACGTGCCGTTTTCTCCGACACGACCGGGTGGGTTAAAGTGACGTGTAGAAACTGACGGAATCCAATTTGGATCCCCGGATTGGGTTGGACATTCAAAGGACGGATCTAAAAACACGGTAACCATATATAAAGGTTAAAACACGCAACCCGGGGGTCCAAAATCCCAAATAGGGATCCAATCGACGTGTCGTTTTCTCCAACACTCCGGGTGGGTTAAGTGACATGTAGAAACTGACGGAATCCAATTTGATCCCCGGATTGGGTTGGACATTCAAAGGACGGATCTAAAAACACGGTCAACCATATATAAATGGTTAAAACATGCAACCCGGGGGTCCAAAATCCCAAATAGGATCCAATCGACGTGCCGTTTTCTCCGACATGACTGGGTGGGTTAAGTGACTTGAAACTGACAGAATCCAATTTGGATCCCCGGATTGGGTTGGACATTCAAAGGACGGATCTAAAAACACGGTCAAACATATATAAATGGTAAAACACGCAACCCGGGGGTCCAAAATCCCAAATAGGGATCCAATCGACGTGCCGTTTTCTCCGACACGCCGGTTGGGTTAAAGTGACGTGTAGAAACTGACGGAATCCAATTTGGATCCCCGGATTGGGTTGGACATTCAAAGGACGCATCTAAAAACACGGTCAACCTTATATAAATGGTTAGAACACGCAACCCGGGGGTCCAAAATCTGAAATAAGGATCCAATCGACGTGTCGTTTTCTCCGACACGACCGGGGGGTTAAAGTGACGTGTAGAAACTGACGGAATCCAATTTGGATCCCCGGATTGGGTTGAGCATTCAAAGGACGGATCTAAAAACACGGCCAAGCATAATAAATGGTTAAAAGACGCAACCCGGGGGTCTAAAATCCCAAATAGAGATCCGATCGACGTGCCGTTTTCTCTCGACACGACCGGAAGGTTAAAGTGACGTGTGGGAACTGACGGAATCCAATTTGGATCCCCGATTGGGTTGGGCATTCAAAACGGATCTAAAAATACCCAAGGCGAAAATGATGGATCTAAAAATAGTATTGTATTAAGCTTGAGAAATAATCACATGTTTTAAATTTTATTTTTGAAAATACTGTATGTCTTTTATTTATTATTAATGTTCTCATTTTAATTGTTTTAATATAGGATCCAGCTCCAGACGATGACGAGGCAGGGACAGCAGACGATCTAGCAGATCTATGTTGATTTTGTATTCATTATTCTATATTATTTTATATTTATTGTATTTTATGATTTTATGTTGATTGTTAGTATTTGTTAATTTATGAATATTGTAGCAGGTTTGACATTGTAGCAATGTTGACAAATCATTTTTATTTGCCTATTTTTTAAAAAAAATTGTGTATTTTCCGACGGATTTTCCGATGGATAAGTATCCGTCGGAATGTATAAATTACCGACGGAAAAATACTGTCGGTAATACCTTCGGAAAGTACTGACGGATTGGCCGACGGATATGTATCCGTCGGAACTGATAAATTACCGACGGCTAAATACTGTCGGGAATTCCGTCGAAAAATACTGACGTTTACCGACGTATACGTATCCGTCAGAAAGGATAAATTACCGACGGAAAAATACCGTCGGCAATTCCGTCGAAAAATACTGATGGCCTTACCGTCGGATTATATCTGTCGGAGGTTTCGACCGAATTCCGACGGAATTGTCATCCGTCGGAAATTGCTGACCAAGTATTTTCGACGGAAAGTTTCCGACGAGCTTTGGACGGAAAGCGGTCGGAAGGCTCCTTTTCCGACGGATGACCGACGGATTTTCGACGGATTCAGTCCGTCGGAAATAGCGCATTTTCTTGTAGTGTTAGATTAGCTCTTTGCTCTCTGCATTGTTTGTAGATTTTCGAGAGAGCTTGTTTGGTTCTGAGAGTGAGATTTTGTTTGTAGATCTCATTGCTCTCAGTTCCTAGCTTCGGATCTTTGCTTGTCAAAGCTTGATCTAGGGGCTTAATCTCCTGCTTACTTGTTTCTATGCTCGTACCCTTCGTGTGTGAAGGAAACCTGTGGAATCCAGGTGTGTGTTCCCTTCTGTTGTGAAGGAAGACCTGGTGGGGCATCCAGGGTGTTTGTATTTCCCTTCTTATGAAGAAGACCAACTGCGGCTGGGTGTAAGGGTCCTTAAGGGGACAGTACCCTTGGTAGTGAAATCCTGAGATATTGCTTAGGGACTAGACGTAGGACTCCTAAGGAGAGGAGATCTGAACCAGGATAATTCTTGTGTTGTGTGATTGCTCTCTGTGTGATTGTTGATTATCCTAACTATAACTAACATCCATCGAAGTGTATTTCTCTATTAACGTTTTTAGTGAACAGTATTAGCTGTAAATTTTTAAAGACCCATTCACCCCCCCTCTGGGCTACCTAACTGGGCAACATTAATATTTTACAGCGGTGCCAATTGCTTTCCGTTCGGCCATCGATCGACCGCAGTGCTAGCGATAGTAAGAGCGTACTGTGAAGTAGTACTTCACAAGTATGCGGTAAGTTTATCAATATATTATTTTGCTCATCCCACCTGAACTTTTTTTTGTAGTTTCTTACATATTATACTTGTTTGTTCATGTTTTATAGAATATGGATTGGAGTTGGATGGATTTGCCAAGAAATGTTGTTGGTTATTATGATGGTGTAGATGCATTCATCATTTGCTTACAGACATTTACCACCGATAAAAAAATTAGATGCCCTTGTGTCAATGCACTTGTCTGAAAAAGTGGCAAAAAGAGACAGTTAAAGAGCACTTGTATTTGGATGGTGTTATAAAAGACAAAGACTTTTGGAAATTTTATGGTGAAGGATCATCATATGAGATGTTAGAAAATTTTGGTGGCAACACATCTACATTAAATGTTGGTTGATGCCTTTCAAATATCTTCCCACAATGAAATCAACAACTTATGCAGTTAAAAAGAAAGAATTTCAGCTTAATAAGGATTCCAAGTTCTTTTATGATTTATTGGAAGATGCTGCAAAACCAGTCTATCCAGAATGCAAAAAATTTAGCAAGCTTTCATTTTTGGTTAGATTAATGAACATTAAATGATTAGGAGGATGGAGTAATAAGCATTTTGACATGTTGTTAATGTTGTTGAAGGAGATGCTTCCAGAAGGTGAGTCATTACCTTCATCATTCTATGAAGTAAAAAGATGCTTGATAAATTGGGCTATGGTTATCGAAAATTGATGCATGTCCAAATGATTGCATCTTAATTGGAAAGAGAATGAATTTTTGATTGTTGTCCTAAGTGTGGAGAGTCTAGATGGAAAAGTGTTAAGTCTAATAAAGTGGAAAGTAAAAGAAAAGAGTACCTCAAAAGATTCTTCGTCATTTTCCATTTATTACAAGACTACAGAGATTATTCATGTCTTCTAAAACTTCTACAAGTATGACTTGGCATGCAACTGAATGTCAAGAGGATGGTGTGTTAAGGCATCCTACTGATTCTCCTTGTTGGAAAGCTTTAGATGCCATCAATGAATTTAGGTTAGATTGTCGAAATGTACGCCTTGGTTTGGCAAGTGATGGTTTTAACCCCTTTGGGACGATGAACATCACTCATAGTACTTGCCTGTTTTGGTGGTTCCATATACTTACCACCTTGGGAGTGCATGAAAAGCTCAAATATGATACTTTGCTTACTCATATCCGGCCCAAAAGGTCCTGATAATAATATTGATGTGTATCTACAACCACTTATAGAAGAGTTACAAATTCTTTGGCATGATGTTGACACATTTGATTCAGCTAAAAATGAGATTTTTTGCATGCGTGCAGCATTATTATGGACTATTAATGATTTTCCAGCATACGCCTACATGTCAGGTTGGAGTACTAAAGGTCGATTAGCTTGTCCTACTTGCAATAAAAATACTTGTTCAAAGTGGTTGAATGCTAGTGGTAAATTTTGTTACACAGGGCATCGCAGATGGTTAAGAAATGATCATAAATTTCAAAAAATGAGTCAACAATTTGATGGACATGAGGAGTGGGGTGATAGACCCATGCCATTGTGTAGGATGAAGTATTGCTACAACTACAAGACCTAACTTTCAGGCATGGGAAAAGAGACAATCAAGAAGAAGGTAAGAGAAAAGATTGTGGAAAAAGTTGATCCTAATAAATATTTGGATTGGAAAAAACATAATATTTTCTTCTCTTTACCATATTGAAATCTTTGTTACTCCGCCACAATCTAGATGTGATGCACATTGAGAAGAATGTATGTGAGAGTATTATTGGAACTTTATTAGCAATTGAAGGGAAGAATAAAGATGGTGCAAAAGCTCCTCAAGACTTGTAAATTTTGGGTATAAGGACATCTCTTCATCTGCGAGAGGTTGTTCAAACAAAACCATTTTACCAGCAGCACAATTCACATGTAGCAAGAGAGAAAGAAACTATATTCAAGTTTTTTCAAACTGTGAAGGTTCCAGATAGTTATTCATCTAACATTGCAAAATGTTTTGCAATAAAGATAAGAACTTGTGGGGATTGAAAGTCATGACTATCATGTCATTATGCAGCAACTACTCCCAGTAGCTGTTCGAGCACTACCGAATAAACAAGTATCCGATGTTATAAGCGACATATGCCATTTCATTTTGAACTTGTGTTCAAAAATTGCACCTGCTGATGACTTCTATCAACTTGGAAACCGAGTTGCCTTCATTTTGTGTCGGTGTGAGATGATCTTCCCTCCTAGCTTCTTCGATATCATGGTACACTTGATCATTCATTTGGCAGACGAAGCTAGAGTTGCTGGACTAGTTCATTATAGGTGGATGTATCCATTGAGAGGTACTTTTCAAAATTTTTTTGATGAACATGATTATTGACTATTTATTGAATGACCTTCTATATTGTAGTATTTAGTAAAGTTGAAATCTTTTGTGCAAAATAAAGCATGTCCAAAGGGTCAATTGCAGAGGGTTATATCATATCGGAGGCACTCATATTTGCATCTAGATATTTGGATGATGAAGTGGAGACATGGTTGAATAGGCCCCTCGACAAGTAGAATGTCATCCTATTGTGGTTGAGAAAGGATGGAGATTTTTTCACAAACATGTCGCCTAATTGGAGCATCCACTAGCGGTACATTGGAAGCTGAGGAGTTATTTCAAGCTCATAGATATGTGTTATTTAATTGCAAGGGTCTTGAGCAATACGTAAAGTAAGTTTTTGTATAATGTGTTATTCTTTAATTGCATTCTTTAATTGAGCACAAAGTTGAACTTTTTATTTCATGCAGTGATCATCTTTCAGAGGTCAAAGAAATGTATCATGGATTGCAGGAGATGGAAATAGATTTATTCATACATCTGAATTTCCAAAAGCTAAAAACTCAAGTATATTCATTTATACACACCATTTTTTTTGTTTAAACAGATTGATTACAATCCAAGTTTTTTTCTTTCTTCATTTTAAGTGCACAAATTACAAGAGTCAAGGCATGGGTCAATTTCAGCAATGCTTCGGAGGATTAAAGATGGTCCACTTGATGTGGTTAAAAAGTATGAAGCATGTATAGTCAATGGTTTTCAATTTCATACACAAAATCTTGAACATCGCCGAGTTACTCAAAATTCTGGTATTATAATGTCTGCAACCACATCAAGATTCTCAAGTTCAAAGGATAGACAACCATCCAGGAAATGTCACATATTATGGTGTACTTGATAAGATCGTGCAAGTTGACTATTATGGGGAGATGAAATTATTCTTTTTAAATGTGATTGGATTGATGGGAATCGAGGGGTCAAAAAAGAAGGCAATATCACCATTGTTAATACTTTGTGTAAATTAAGAACTAATGAACCATATGTGTTGGCATCACAAGTAGAGCAAGTTTGGTACGTTGAAGATCTTCGTAATATTGGTTGGTATGTTGTTCGAAAGACATTGCCACATGAATTCTTTGACAGGGCAAAAGTAGAATATGATAATGAAGGAGATTTTTTGGACATTAAGCCAACAAATTTTGTCCACCAATTTGACAGTGATAAGAATGGTGAAGACGTTGATGAATTAAGTCTTACTTGCGAAGAAATGATGTTGAGGAATAGAGATCTAAGATGTTCAAGAATTAAGTATGTATATCGCTGACTTTCATATTTTCAACTCCTTCATATTAAGTATGCACATCGTTGACTTTTATATCTCCCACCCCTTTCAATCATGTTAGCATGTTTAGCACATTGCATATCTCTGACTTTCATATCTCACTTTTAATACTTTATTTCAGGGGTAAAAAGATCATGGAAAATTTATCATATACCTCTACGCACACGACTTCAGCTGAGAAAGGCATGTAGGGCCCTGGATCATCTTCACATCCCCTACCACCAAAAAGAGTGAAAACATTGAAGATATTTATGATGTTTCTAGACCGCAGAAATATGATGTCTCACAACCGCAGCAAAGGAAATTAGATACCATTAGTTTTCAGCAATATTTGGAGTGAGTCAAATGAAATTTTTTTTCTTCATATAAGTTATTTCATACTAATTACGCTACTATAATATGTTTAGGCATATGTTGAGGACATTGGGAGAAGAACGGCTTGTAGATGTAACAATATTAGATTGTTTCTGGTATCATATGTATTTAAATGGTTCTCTAAAAGTCATGGAGTGGATTAAAGAAAAAGGCATCTTCTCAAAGACATATACATTTGTACCTATTATGGATGGGTGAGTTAAATTAGTAATCTTCTTTCCTAACATCTTTAAAAATGGATGCATGTACTAAAAGTTACCTATTGTAGGGGCTACTGGAACCTTCTTATTCTGTACAACTTGGGAAAATCTTTCAACAATAATATAGTATGTGCATGATTCTTCTAGATTCTCTTATAATTTCAGAACCATTGAAAGCAGAGCCAACAATTAGAAGGTATTAGTAATAGTTTTTTCCTTCTGACATTTATTTTAACCTAACTCATTATGTGGTTCTTATTGTAGATTTGTGAAGGACTTGTATCATACACAGGGCAAGATGGGTAGTTCCCGCTGTATTGGTTCTATTCCGCTTTTACTTCCGAAGGTATCCCAGATATTTAAAATATTCATAATTACTATATTGGGCTCTAGAATGCATTTTAATGGTGTTTTAAATTGTTATATGTACCACAACAAAGGGATGGAGAGGAGTGTGGTGTCTTCACACTCTATTACATATATCTCTTTCTAAAGAGTGCTCCAGCCACTTTTTCATTTACGTCATATCCATATTTTGTATAAGTTCTAAACTCAAACTTTCCATGTATTATTATTTAGTAATGTCTTTTAACCTATAGTTTTTAAAATGTAAATTAATTTCTACAGATGACTACCACTTGTTTTCATATTCAAAAATTGATGCATTTGAGCACAAGATCAGGAATTTTGCAGATCTGTCACTAAATGATTCACCTGTGATGCCATGTGAAAATGAAGAGTTGGAAGATGAAAGTGACAACACAATTAAGTCAAGACACAACCCAATGGCCCTAACTTGGCATCAGGCTTAGGCTACCAGGTCCAATTCCCTAGGCTAAAAGCGGCTGGGGCAAAAGCCCAGAAGCCTTCTGAGTTGCCCTGCCAACTATCAGCCTCTTTCCACTCTGTGCAAAGTGGTCCACCATTCACCAGGCCAGTTTTAATAGCCAAGTAGCACAGATGCCTCCCCCCCAATCTTTTTACATGGAATATCTGCAATTTAGCATGAAATTTAACAATATGCAAAAGCCAGTGCAACCAGTGCCTGGAATCTACTTGAAATGCATCTTGGATTATGATGGTATGATATCTAATCTTATGTCACTAGTAGAAGTGATTTTTCATTTGATACTCCTAATCTCATGTCGCATGTATATGCTTCTTTCCCTGTCCAAATAATTTTTTTTTGTGGAAAATTTGACTGCTGAATAACGTTTGTCACCTTTTTATAACATTTGTCTTTTCTTTGTAGAGAAAATATGATATTCCTAATGAAGACTTGTATAGGAGTTGGGTTATGAAAGATCTATCATTAAGTGGAAGTTTCACAAGTATGATCTACGAAGAAAATATTTGAGCAGGATCAAAAAGGCTTTCAAATAAAACCACCAAGCAGATATCATATTAATGAAGACATGTGGAGAGAAGCGGTTAAAGTATGGACATCTTCTGCATTTCAAGTAAGTGGTTTTACATATCTAAATTATAAGTAGTGGATCATGTGTAACTGAAAAATTTTGTTGTGCAGAGAAGAAGTGAAATCAATACGAAAAATAAAACGTCCAAACAACATGTTCCATTGTGCAGGGACTCGATCATTTGCAGACATCCGAAAAGTTGAGGTGAACACATTATGATACCCTTTTCATTACATATAATACATAGACCTTAGACATGTTGTTAAAGTATATATTTTATTTATTTTAGAAGGAGAACGGGACTGATCTAGATCGAGCTGATGTTTTCATTATCACACACACTAGAAAAGATGGCAGGCCCATAAATAAGGACTGTGCAATTGCCATTGTAAGTCTTCTTTAATATGTCTATGTTTAATGCTTTTGCCATTGTAAGTCTTCTTTAATATCTTTCACATGTCACATATCTCTATGTTTAAACAGAAAAGCTTAAAGCTCTGAAACAGACTCACCTTCGACCAAGTCTTCAAATCCAATGGTAGCGAAAGATGATGCCTTTTCTAAGGTGTTTGGAGAAGAAAATCTGGCCGAATACGAGGAGTAGGCACTGGGCCGACACCAGTTAGTTTGTGGGAAGGAAAAATGAAATTTGAAGTCTAAAAATAAGACATTGCATCAACGGATCAAAGTTCTTGAGGAGAAATTTTCTAAACTTGAGAACAGGAAATGGAAGAGTATGTTTTTGCATAATACTGCATAGATTTGAGAAATTGATAAATTTGCATAATACTGCATAAATTTGAAACTGTTCTTAATATTAACTTGTTGCTTATTCTTTCATGTAAAAAAGAATGAGTCACAAGTGCGTAGAGATTCACCAGGGCTTTTCGCCTCATCTATGGCAAGTAAGGAGTGTTCATCGAGTATGGACCCAGTGAGTGATAGATTTTTTTTTGACTAACTTTATTTTTATAGTGCCAATCTTTTCTATGATCACTTAACTCCTTTAGACATCCATATCTCCTATAGGACACCTACTTGATGTATATACTGTAAATTTTGTTTATTGCATAATGTTATCTTCTGGACACTTTTTCTTGCACACCTGTGGAGGTGAGATATCTTCCTCATGTTTACTTGCAAAAAAATAAATTACATGGCATCTCTTACCTTGTCCATGCTACAGTTGATCCTGTAGTTTACATTTCTAAAGTTGAGTGCAGACTTCACTGGAGGATCTGGAAATGGGAACTGAAAAATGGTTCATGGTTTGCTGAAAGTATCATCTGGAAATGGGAACTGAAAAATGTTAACAAATGGTGCATGGTTTGCTGAAAAAGGGATTCTCCTTTACTCTTTCAGTCTTTCTCTATTTTCTCCCTAACTATGGTTATCTGTAGGAATTGATGAATGCTCATGTCTTTTTCTGTTTTCTCCCTCATCCACCAACACCTAATCCATGATGATTTCAATGTCAAATTGACGTACTATAATGCCTTAACTTGTTTGGAATGTTTTGGGTGAAGCAATTAAGTGCTTGCATCTACAGTAATACAACAATGGCGAGGAGTTTATCAACCCTTTATCTAGGTAAGTTGATGTAATTATAATGACTGGTCGATGAATATGAGATTCCTAATAAATTTTGAACTATAATGGAACCAGTAATAATGGCTACACATTCTCAAATAAGACTAAATAATGGCTACACATTCTCAAATAAGACTATGCTGAATACATAACAGTTTTTGTTCTCCATTTTTGCATCTTAGAATGTGGTTAGTGGTACAAGGAACAACAAAGTAAGTAACCCTTTTCCAAAAATCTAGTCAACATTGGTTTTTTTTTGTTCAACTTGAGCTAGTTATAATATTATATATATATGTATATATATATATATTTCCATTATAATTAATTACTAACTTTTATGTAATTTCAAATGATAGGGAAGAAGGTCAAATTGCTAGATTTAGAGAATGAACAAGTGGCAGAAGGCATTGTTATGAGTATAGATCCAAAGAAATTGTTATGGGAGGCCTATTGGACATGTGTACTGTGAAGTCTCATTATTTATGCAAACAAACCTGATGCTCCCTATTTGTTAAAGATGACCATAGATTTCGAATCAAAGATGCCGTTGGAAGTAATATTCTATGGATTCGAGATTATGTAAGTTTTTTGTGTATTAAAAATTTATACTACCTATTATATGATCTACCATTTTGTGGTAACTTCTTTTATTGTTTTCTTTCTACGTAGGTGTTGGTGGATGAGGTAAAACGATCACTATTTAGTGGTTAGCATATATTACTCTTTGTAAACACTTTGGAATCACTTTTGAAACACTTTGATATAATTTTGGACAAATAGATGTTGTGTATGTATAATTTGACATTGTGATGAAAGGTGCATATTTGATGAATGTGGCTATGTGTTTGATGAATGTGGCATGATTTTGGCAATGTTGAATGAGATGAGTGAATGTGAATGAGAATGAGGTTGGTGGATGTAATCCAAAGAAATTCTGTAGCATGGAACTAGCAATTGGTGATGGATTGTTGCCCCTTGCCTAGGATATGAAACTGCTCCACAAATCATTCAACATACAGGTCCTTCTTTCAGTTCCCTGTTCTATTTATTCTTACACTGTCATTGTTTGAGAAGCTGTTTGACTTATAAACTTTTGTTCTTGTAGGTCAGAGGACCTCCGAATTCCATTTGAAAGATTTGGGCGAGTGCGACATGATTTGGAATACTTTCTTTCTTGGAGGGGTATAATCTTTTGCTCGCATATCTATCATTTTTCTTTATTAGTAAGTATTCAAAAAAATGTGAGTTGGCATACTACTCATATTAGATTATTAGTGAGCCCAGAACTGGACTCAAAATTTGAATGAAGTTGTCTTACCATGTGTCTCCTTTGCATTGGCATCTTTTACCATTTTAACTCTTCCACATTAGCATAGCATACCATTTTCATTAACAAAGCTGGGAGATTGTTCTTCATGTTTTCATTAAACAGATTTATTTATCCATGAGGGTATTAACACAGTGCACAGCCTATACTTTAGTATACAGACTGAAACTCTCCCCAGGCGCAGGATATGTTTGCTTTCATTCATAAACTAGCCATCCATCTCTCTTCAAACTTAATTGCTCCACTAATATAAAAAATGCCAAAATAATAAAGCAGGGAATGGACAAATGACAAGACCTTGTCATTCTGTTCAGGTGAGGCGCTTGAATTTCCAGAGCATTCATCATTTGGAATATCTGAAGTAGTATTCCCACTTGATTGCCCTGATTGCAAAAGACAAACATAACTTCCTTCAGGCATAGAGTGGCTGCAAGATAAATCATCCAGGAGTAACATCCTGACAGAAACTGCACGACTATTCTCCATCTCAAACATCAAAGCACATAAACTGAAGGCTATGAACATTCATAGTACTTGTCTAGAATAAGATTGACAAGGTAAACAGATATATTCAGAACATCATACTTTTTTCTCTGCAAAGGAACTACAATAAGGTATATCATGCTAGTTATGCAAAGGAACCATGTAAGAACACATTTTATTTAGCAAGGAAGCCATACATATTGCATATGTTATATGAACCTATTGCCGTCTTACTTCTGTATTTGCTTATCCTGACATCATATAACAAGGCTTTCTATAAGTGATGGCCCTTATCTTCAATGCTTGCACCATGAGCAACCAGTAGCTGCTATTTGTGAATCGTGATGGCCAATATTCTGCTATGTGTGGATGGAGGGAGAGGAAAAAATAAAGGCAGACAAGCACAATATTGTCATTGCCAAAATGCCTCTCATAACCAACCTCCCTCCTATCATTTCAATCTGCCAACCTCGTCTTACAATCTGTGCTGTGGTTGAATTGCAAGCAACAACTCATTTCAATAGGAAGATATCTTTCTGAAACCGAGGAAAAAATCAAAAGAAATCAGGAAGGAAAAGCACCTTTCTTGATTCAGACGCGAAAAACAAACAGCATGTGACAGTCAGAGAAATCCAAATTGATTACCAAGCGCCTCCATTTAACACGGAATTATGTGTGAATGTGTGTATTAACCATAGAAATTTCCATTTAATGTAGTTGCACCATGTGGATGGTCTTACACTATCTAGAGTCAGTAGCTGTAAAGATGGCTCTAGCACGGCTCTTCATGCCCATGATTATTTTTAATATATTTGTCATTGTACATATCTTTTGTGGTATATATATCCAGATTGGCTGTATAAGTTCTAAACTCAAAACTCATTTTGGTTTTGTAGAGAAGCTATTGGAGTTCCTGAATCAACAGCAAGAGAATAACTTGGATATGGAAAGAAGTGAGTAGACTTTGTTCTCTTGTGGATGTACCTGTGACAACTTGTATTAAAGGAGTAATTGAAGTACTGCAAACATTTTTCCGAGTGTATATTATAGACATGCTGTTGATTGTGTTTGTTTCTCACAAGTTATTGGAAACATTTTTCAGGATGGTATTCTTACTTCTGGATATCTTTTCTTCACTTGGTTGTGAGACATGGCAAATAGATTGATGTTTCCCAGAACATATCAACTTTGTTTAATATATCACTTTGTAAACACTTTGGTATTATTTTGGACAAATAGATGTTGTGGATGTATATTTGACATTAATATGAAAAATGTTGTGAATGACCACAATATGTGTTTGAATGAATGAATGTGGTTATGTTGATGAAGTGTATGAATGTGTGGCTATGTTGATAAAGTGTATGAATATGAATGGATGTGGTTATGTTGATGAAGTGTATGAATGAATGTGGCTATGTTGATGAAGTGTATGAATGAATGAGATGATGTGAATGTGAATGAGTGAATGTTGTGGATGTGATTGTTATGAATGGAAATGAATAGGAAAGGCAGGTGAATATGTATATGTTATGTGGAGGAATAATGGATGGTATATTTTTTATTCAAGTACAAAAACATACGACATTTAACATTGTAGGTATAAACAACCTACAACATTTGCTTCTGTAGGTAAACACAACCTATGTCATTTTAGTCTATAGGTAAACACAACCTACGACATTAAATATTGTAGGTAAAGTATATGTACTTTACCTACAACTCTATCGTAGGTAATAGTTTACCAACACGTACTTTACCTACGACTTAAGCCATAGGAAGTGTCATAGATATAGAGATATGTACCTACGATATTTGTCGTATTACTGACGTTTTTAGTCGTAGGTACAACTGTGTTTTGTAGTAGTGAGATAAACTCAAACTTAATGTTTATCTGCTGGTCACCACTTAAGCATGTATTCTGCCAAACCATAGCCAACATGTATACACAAGTAAATGGAATAGGCAGAAAATAATAGAAGAATCATGACATTAATGTGATTACAAATAACAACATAATGTTAACCGAAAGTGTCATAACATATCGAGAGAGCTTAGAAGACCCATCCGAATCACATGACTACAAAAGACGCTAGCAGGTAGTCCTTTAGTGAGAGGGTAAGCTACCATAAGATTGTCTCAATATGTCTATACACACTTCATGATTCCTCATTCTGTCTCTAAGAGCAAAATACTTTATATCCAAGGCTCTACCACCCCTGGATGCTTTATTGTTCTTAGAGAAGAAAACTGCAGCGGAATTGTCATAGTAAATCTTGATAGGCCTGGAGATGAAATCTATAAACGGTAGACCTGTGAGCAAATTCAGCAACTGAACGGCCTGACCACTAGTCTCAAAACAAGCAATGAACTCAATGCCATAGTGGAAGTCACTGTAACACTCTACTTTCACTGCACCAGGTAAGGGCTCCCCCTACCAAGAGGAACACATAACCCAACGTGGACTTCCTTGTGTCAAGGCAGCCACCAAAATTAGTACCAGAATATGCAATGACCTCCAGCTGATCTGACCTTCTATATGTGAGCATATAATCCATTGTGCCTTTCAAATAACGCATGACTTTCTTGGCAGTCTTCCAGTGATCTATGCCTGGGTCACTCTGGTATCTACTGAGCATACCCACAACAAAAGCTATATCTGGACGTGTACAAGTCTGAAGGTACATTAGGCTTCCAACGGCTGAAGCATAAGGAATATATTCCATTTGTTCCTTTCTAAGTCATTCTTGGGACACTGTAATTTACTGAATTTATTATCTTTAACAATGGGTACTTTATCGGTGTGCGCAGAACTGCATGTTAAATCCTTCTAAGGCCTTTAAGATATAAGCCTTTTGGGAAAGACCTAAAGTGTCTGATGGTCTATCTCTGGTGATCTCAAGTCCAACACATATTGAGCTTCACCTAAATCTTTCATCTCAAAGTTTTCAGAAAGAAAAACATTTGTTTCATGTAATAAACCAAGATCACTACTGGCAAGCAAGATGTCATCTACATACAAAAGCAAGATAATGAACTTACTCCCACTGACCTTTAGGTATAAACATTCATCAATAATGTTTTCCTTAAACCCAGAGGACAGTATGATCTCACTAAACTTAATGAACCATTGACAGGAGGCTTGCTTAAGTCCATAGATGGATTTCTTTAATTTGCATACCAATTGTTGTTTCCCTTCAACATGAAACCTGTGAGGTTGTTCCATATACACTGCTTTATCTAGGTCCCCGTTAAGAAATGTTGTTTTCACATCCATTTGGTGCAACTCTAAATCAAAATGAGCCACCAAGGCGATGACTATCCTGAATGAGAGCTTCTTAGAGTGAAACCCTTAGCCACCAATCTGGCCTTATATCGCTCAACTTTACCTTTAGAGTCCACTTTAGTTTTGAATACCCATTTGCATTCAACAAGTTTGGACCCTTTTGTTAAGTTGACGAGTTCCCAGACTTGATTTTTAGCTATTGAGTCAAGCTCTTCCTTCATGGCTTCAAACCAATAGGTGGATTTTTCACTCTCCACGGCTTGTGAAAACGTCACTGGATCATCAATATCACCCCTGTCTAAACCATCATACTGTAAGTACACCAGAAACTCATCAGATATGATAGATTTTCTGACTCTCTGAGATCGGCGTATTGTTGGCCCCTGATCCACCTGAGGAGGTGGTTGGTCAACATGTGCGATATCTACTGTTTGTGGAGTCACTTGAGGTGGACCAACTGCAACTTCTTATTCCCCAATAATGTCATTCTAAGGAATGAACATGGGAACAAAGTTGTCAGTTGCTACAGGTATATCATCCTGATCCTGTAACTCCTCAAAAGAAATCTCTCGAGAAAATCCACTCCCACTGACTCTATCATCCTCAAGAAATCTTGCCTTATCGTCTCTATAATGATGGGGACATGCGATGGACAATAAAACCTATACCCCTTTGATCTCTCTGGATAACCAATGAAGAATCCACTAGTTGTTCTGAGATCAAAAGCTTTCTCTTGTGGATTGTATGGTCTGCCCTCAGGTGGACACCCCCATGTGCGCATGTAGCTTACTGAAGGTTTCCTACCACACCATAGCTCCAAAGGAGTCTTAGGTGTAGCATTCGTAGGAACCTTGTTCACTATGTGTGCAGCTGTCTTAATGGCCTCCCCCCACAAAGACAAGGGTAAGGTAGAATGACTTAACATTGTCCTGACCATTCTTTAAGCGTTCGATTCCTTCTTTCTGCAACTCCATTCTGATATGGACTACCAGGGGAGTATATTGTGGTATAATACCCTCCTCTTTAAGGAATCTTGCTATTGGTCCGGGTCTTTGTGCCATCTCAGTGTACCTACTATACTACTCACCACCTCTATCAGACCTGACTATTTTGATTACTTTCCTGATTGTTTCTCCACTTCCTTCTTGAAATCCTTAAAGGCATTAAAGACATATGTATTTTCAAGAAGTAAATAGAGATACATGAATCTAGAATAGTCATCTATAAAGGTGGCAAAATATCTTTCGTCAGACAAACAGGGTGGAAATGGACCATATATATCAGTATGGATTATTTCAAGCACTTGAGAACTCCTAGTGGCATCCTTATTAGGCATGTGTGTTTGCTTTCTTTTATGCAATCAACACATGTCTCAAAGTCAGTGAAATTTAGAGTAGGAAGTACTCCTTCTCCCACTAACCTCTTAACTCTTTTAATGGAGATGTGACCCAATCTCCTATGCCACAACATAGATGAGTTTTCATTAACTCTACCATGCTTGTTGCCAACAACTGAAGTATGTAGGATATGATGAGATTGTTCATTTACATTGCTAATACATAATTTATATAAACCATCAGATAGAGAACCAATATCAATAACAATAGAATCCTTTATTAATTCAAATGAAGAGTTTCGAAAACATATACGGAAACCTTCTGAATCAAGTTTTAACACTGAAACCAAATTTCTACTAAATGAAGGTATATAAAAGGTGTCTTTCAAATCTAGAACAAATCCTGATCTCAAAATAATCCTATAAATCCCTATGGCCTTGACTTGTGAGCGCGTCTTATTTTGAGAAGATGCTTCGCTCACCCTTATTCAGAGGCCTTTGGGAAAGAAATCCCTGCATAAAAGTGGCAACATGCATAGTAGCACCTGAGTCAATCCATCATGTTTTTTAAGAACATTCACTAAATTAGACTCATAACAAACATAAGGTGAGAAATTACCTTTCTTTTCAAACCATGCCTTCCTTTTCAAACAATCTTTCATAACATGTCCAAGTTGTTTGCAGAAGAAGCACTTGTCAACTTTGCATTTCGACTTGTTCTTCTTCTTGCCCTTCTTCTGGACACCCTTCTTCTTTCCTAATCCAATAGCTTTATGAGAAGTAAACATGACTGTATTGTTCCTCTCTTGTGATACCCCGAAATTTCATTCATTTATGTTGTGCATGTGTATTTACTTGTTGTGTATATAGAATGTGTATTCAATTGTGCATATTACAATTTCTAACCTCTCATGCACATATGCATGTATATATATATATAATGTTATTTTATGTGAGAATAGGCAATTAGCTAATTTTGTGTATATTGTGTTTACTAAAATTCTAGGCATATTATACTTAAGTAATGTTGTGCATGTTTAATCTAATTACCGATGTGCATGTTGTATTTATCTATTTCATGCATAATGTACATAACTATGTTGTATACGTGTATGTATATATTTATACATATGTCAATTTAAGTGTGTGTATGCAAGAATTAATTTTTGTTGTATAGATTCTCCTTAGTTAACTTATTGCATATGCATCTTAATGATACTGTGCATGTATTATCTAAATATTGATGTGTATATTATGCTAATTATTCTGAATATTGTATGGAATTATACTTTGTACATATGTTATATGTATGTTCATCTTATGCATGTGATATCTATCTAAGTCTATATACATTAAGTTGTCCATAGTAATATATGGTACTTAAATAATATTGAGCATATGATAGGTAGGTATTGCCATTTACCTTGTAAGTACATGTGAATTGTTTTTCGTACAAGTATATCCTTAAGCGTTCATGCATTATCTTACTATCGATGTACATGTTATATATATAAAAAAACTTGCATGTTGAATGTAATTACGTTGAGCACATGTATGTATGCATATGTTTGACATTATACATAGGATATCTACTTATTTTAGTACCCATTAAATAGTTTATGATGTGTTTATGTATCTATTTTGATGTTTGTCCCAGTTCTGGCCGAAATGCATAGTTGGTGGCAAGACAGTGTGCCGCTGACTACAGGCCAGGGTTGGCATCCAGATCGATGGACGCCAATCCCTCTGTAGGCGGCACACTGGGTGGACGCCAACCACCTGTTGGCGGCACCAGATCTAGAGGCCAAGTTCCCAGTGTGCAAGTGGTTTCAGATTTGGTAACGCTTGCATTTTGCCCGGTTGCAATTTAGGAAACTCATCCCTAACCATAGGAGACCTACCCTTAAACGAACCCCAACCCCGTGGCTTATAAAAATCTCCTTTTTTCGGCCGAGGGAGGTCTTTTGGTCTTTGGAAGAAGCTAGGGTTCCTGTGGAGAAAAGCTGGGTTTGTGTGGCTTTGATCCGGCGACCAGAGGAGTTTTCTATAGATCTACACCGACTGGAGGATAGTCCAACCATCAAGGAGGCATCCCCAACTCCGAGCATCAACCCACAACAACTGAAGGACTGGATCTAAGGAGATTTTGAGCACCTTCTTGGCAAGGCGAGGAGGGCTTCACTGACAAAGTTTGATCTTCTAGGATTTATTTAGAGGCAAGTAACCCATTGATGTCAACCGTAGACATGTCCCCTTAAGTCCTAGCATTTTTCCAGATTTTTCCTCGTGTCCTGGAACCTCCAAATTCCCCTTTGCATTATGTGTTGTCTGCCTGGCTTGCTGACTGGAGGTTGGCGGCCACATCCTATGCTGCCAAGCTCCTGTATTGGCAGCACTAGATTGTGTCGTTTACTGCAGGCAGCCACATCCTGTGTAGTTAAGTTCTTCAGAGTTTAAAAGTGCACTGTGTGATCTTTAAACTGTATTACTTGGACTTCTGAATGAGTATGCATGTTGTAAATTTTATGGATAGTCATATGTAGTCATTAGGTCACATCATGAGGTTATTTTGAATTTCCATACATGGTGTTATTATTTAAATTTCTGCATTTATGAGAGAAATATGATTTATATATGTTAAATCCTGAATAATTAGCTTTGCTGTGTATTAGGGTTTGGAAATTTTATATGATTAGATGGTGACTATTTCCATGTGTTTTAGCTGTTAAGCATGACTGGTTGGTTGGAACTCATGTATTACTGAATTTCTTGATAAATAGGCCTGAAACATGTCTTAATTAGTAAAATTATATTTAATGTTCTGAAAATTTTGGAAAGTTGAACATGTGATATGATTACTGATTATATCATGTGATAAAAGTTTGAATCCATTTTGATGGTAGTAGGTGTATTTATTAGCTAAACCAGGTAAATTAGTCATATAGCATGTTAAATGTAATCTTGTATGATTCAATAATTAACTGCATGTCTAGGACTGTAATATGAATTATTTTATTACAATGAACAGTAGTATCATGTTAGGTCAAGTGAAACATGTGAAATTGTTAAATAGTGCATGTAATGTGATTAAAGAGTATATGTGAAATGTGTAAATAATGTGATAAAATGTGACAAAGGGAATATATAAAATTTGGGCCGAGATTGACACTGCTACCATAGAGGTCTGAGAGTTGTACCATAGAAAAGTCCCTATGAAAGGCTCAACATTGTGAAAAATATATCCTAAAGGGCATTAGGATGAAAACCTGGAGGTGGATAAGTACACTAGATAGGGTGGAGAGGGTTTCTCCCGGTCTGTGCAGTTACCAAGATTCGCCACTAGATTGCCCAGGTGGCGGGTATGTGTTATGAGATGTGATGCGATATGCTATGAGATGAGCTTTGTGATATGGGTGCGTGCGTCCTCTAGTAGGTAGTTAGGACTATGTGTCACGGCAATTTAAGCGATAAAATATGAATAATGTAAAGTAATATGTGAATGTGGCACGTGGTGAGTGCAAATGATATAATATGTGATAAGTGAAAGTGCAAGAATAACAATGTGAAGAATGTGTGAAAAGATAGGTAAGGGAGAGTAAATTAATTTGAATGAGAATATGATTACATGTGAAACCAATATAATAGTGCATATATTCATACTTTCATGTATTAATACTTCAATTGCAATATCATGTTTAGTATTATGTCATGTAGTTTATTAATCTTCATGTAATAGTGTATGTGAGTATACATATGTAGACATGTGAATTATGCAACATAAAAGATGAACATGTGAATTGCTAAATGAATAAGGTAAAGTGTGAATAAATCTAATTCCATGTAATCGAGTTTAATTCATGTCAAAACAGCAAGTAAAGTGTGGTTAAGAATGTAATAAATATGTGGAATGTTTAGGTTCCATGCTAGATGTGATGTTTACTTAGTACAAAGTTCCATGCTTAACTGCTTATTATTACCAACCAACTTGAATATGTTTTAAATCTTCAATTCATGTTATAAAAAGTGAAATCATGTGTAATGAGATTTATTTATATTAAAACAGCAAATAAAATATGTAATTAAATGTGTAAAGTGCATGTGAAACATGAATAGATATCATGCTAGGTTGTTCTTATTTGTGCTTAAATATATGCTCTAAGTAGTAGGTGTGTACCATAATAGGGACAATATTTTGTTAAATCATATTACATGTTAGATGTAGTAAGCATGTATAGGTATTTGTTTATTTAAGAAGTGATTGACACAAGTTATGAGTTGAATCATGAATTAAATTAAGTATCATGTATAGGAAGCATACATAGGTATATTTAGTATATCCATGTGTTAATATAGGTTTGGCTTAAATGAATATCATGTTAGTATCCATGATTTAGAATAAGCATGTGTTAGTCTAAAGCATATCTAAGTGATTTACATAGTGTGATTAGTTAAGAGCATGTACCATGTAAATTGTTATAATTTAAATGATAGTATGTATTCTTTAGTGTTTGATAGCTTAACATGTATGTGATATGTTAAGGTTGAACCTTTGGATTGCTTGCTGAGTCTTTAGACTCATACTTGCTTCGGCGTATAGTGAGACATGTAACCCATACTAGAGGAAGGCATAGCGAAGAGCATCCCCGAGCGTGAGGAGTAGTTTGTGGAGTGCTTAGTAGTTGTACTTTTCCCTTTCTTAGTATGAATAATGTTAAATTGCATGGACAATATTATGGACAATGTAGTTCTTTTATCATTTAATAATGTGGATATTGTCATTTCTTTTCGCTATATAGACTGTGGAGTGTGTGATGGTGATGGAATAAATTTGAGTTATTTATTTTATTTCCGTTGTACTCAATTGCTATCCACGTACATATCAACCTATTGTTTAGTGATGGGTTATTATCCCACTGTGACGACACTCTTTGCACCGATGGGGATTGATATAATTGTACCGGTATGAAGAGGGTTGTTACATCTCTCTCTTAACCTCTCCTCCTCCTGAACACACATGGTCATCAATTCATTGACAGACCACTTTACCTGATGTGTTATAGGAGATCTTGAATGCCTCATATTCATTTGACAGAGATTTAAGATGAAATGGACTAGGAAAGTATCTGAAATGGTAACCACCATGGCATGAGTTGTGCTGCAATATCTCTCATCATCATGATATGTTCCCTAATGCTACCACCGCCAGTGTATTTCATTGAGGAAAGCTTAGCTATCAGAGTGCTGGCTTTAGCTTTATCTGAACAAATTGTTCTTCAATAGCCTTAAGAAATTCACTGGCTATGGTCTTCTCTGGGATAGATCCCTTAATGCTTGCCCCACATGTCCCTGAAGAAACAGAAAGCATAAGCGGTTGGACCTTTCCCATTTCTCAAAATGAGTCTTCTGTTCCTGAGTGCTTGCAACTGTAATAGCAGCAGGCTTATCCTCACACAATGCTAAATCTAAGTCCATGTACCCTAACCCTTTGTTTCCATTTAGTAAAATTTGTCCCATTGAGATACGGTACTTGACCAGTGAAAGGGGCAAACAATGGAGAAGAACCTGAAAATAACCAAATGCTCACATATAAATGATGACTGAATAGCAAGTTTTGAGACACTGAACTGAAGTAAAGCAATTCTAACAACTTAATGAATTACTTTAACTAGTTGTCCTAATGCATCATTATAATTCCTCCTTTAGGCGGTAATTACAACATGCTAGTGGACAGCCTCCCCAAGAAAATAACTTAAGTGATAAAACTAAAATTTATATACACTTTGATGTAAAGAGATAGTACCTTTGAGTACATACTCTCAATAGTCGCCATGCACACAAATTCTATTCTACCCTATTCGTGGCATGAAAATAAAATACTCTTTTGGGAGTTAAATTTCACCTTCAAGCCAAGAACACAAAAGTTTGATGTTATTTTAATTTCTTAATGAGAATAATTCATTATCCTTCATACATAAGGCCACTTTGGTGATCTACTTATACATTGGGGATGCAGAAATATCCTCCCCACCAATTAAAATGGCAACAAACAATATAATACTCATCATTGACACTATCAATGTCACGCCCCGATATTTAGCAGCGTAATAAATACCGGGGGACGTGAACGATACAAACCGACGTATCACAGTTGAATGGCGCAGAGTCACAAATGAACAAAAGAACACATTTGAGACTATAAGATGGTCATCCAAAAGTATACTTTACTCCATTTCATTCAACTAACTACAACCTTTCATAAGAAAGAACCAACTAAAGGATCCATTATTCAAATAAAACTTCCAGAAAATTAACTATTACATAGACTACTCAATTGTCTATTTCTAAACTATCATCGACTCATATAGCGGGTGCTCATCACTCTTGCCCTGCCCCATTGGACTCCACTGGTTCCTCATCACTTCCTGAAAAAGGGTAGGATGATAGGATGAGCGAACTAGCTCAGTAGGATTTACATCTCAATATGGTGAGGGCACTAATATATGTGATTAGCATTTTAATCAGGCAAGATATGAACATGTATGTGATGACAATGCATGCAATACTAACAGATCGAATAGCAGAGTAGAAACAGATTTCATTTCAGATCAAAAGTCGAGATGCATTATATACAGTGGACATATATTTCAAGAATAGAATCGTATCAAAAGAGATTGGTCATATTCAGACAGATATCATGCGTTCACATGATCAGACATATCATATCAAATCATATCATATCAGATCAAATCAGACTTATCATATCAAACAAAGGCACATTCTCACAAATCTTGCTTATTTGTTTGTGCTATGCCAAGCACCAGAAGTCCATACTCCCTCGGTTAATAAGTACGTTGGGGTGCTCCTCCCCAGGACCGAACCAGGCCCTTTTTTTTTGCACAGGCATTGGATCAAATTTGGACTGGAGTCCCACGTTGTGCCGAACAAACATTCATATTATGGCCACAGAGTTTCAATAACAAGCTCGTAGTAAAAGAAACATGATCATTCATAGAGTCAAGGTATGACAAATAGCTCAAGAGAACAAGGCAGGATAACGACATATCTTATATTTCATAATTCATTAATGTCTTGACATGAGGGTGTTTCTAAAGACAGATCATATGCAGAACATGTGCTCTCAATTTCCCAAGAAGGGTGTGCCTATTCGTGCAAACATGTAAGTGAAGAGTTATATATCTTTCCTATCATGTATGCAATTGACAAATGATTATTTGAACACCGGAAAACATAAAACTATATGAAACTCATATGCAAATTATGACATTAACTCCACTAGCAAGTCCATACCACATGTATTCATCCCCACATTCATATCATATTCTTATCTTATCAATTGACAATAAGCAAGATCACAAGATAATCCAATGGACATAAGATCAATCACAATACACATTAGAATCATATTCATATCATTACTATTTTTCAATGGGTTGATTTTTTTAGGTCCATGCATACCATATAACATCATGCACATGCTAGTAGACATCATGAAATGATCAGACCAAAATATGCAATTTTTTTGTAAGGGTAGTGTCGACACACCCCTTACTGGTGTCGACACAATGCTTCAAACACAAGACAAAATAATGCAAACTGGTCAAGTAGTGTCGACACTAGTCCAGGTAGTGTCGACACAGTGCTTCAAATACAAGGCAAAAAGGTCAAGTAGTGTCGACACTAGTTCAGGTAGTGTCGACACTAGAGACAGCTCCCAGAACACCTTCTGGCCAATTTGGGGCAGTGTGTCGACACTAGCTTAAGTAGTGTCAACACTAGAGGCCTTCCCAGAACACCTTCTGGGCTGTTTTGGGACAGTGTGTCGACACTAGCCCAAGTAGTGTCGACACTAGTGCCCTTCCAAAACAACTTATAGGTCATGTGGAACCCGAAAACACATCTCATGCAGTGGTTTACTTTCCCCGCTTATAACTCTCTAAAAAATGACATTTAGATAAAATGTTTAACACAAAAGATGACGAGAGAAACTAGTAGAAAAACTTTGATGTTGGGGGTTTGATCTAATTCAGTCTTGAATCCCATGAAAACATATGAAGAACAAAAAGTCAAGTGTAGCCCGAAATCGAAGTATCATGCAGAGACTCTCTTTCCATACTCATAACTCTCTAACAAAAGACTTTTGGATAAAACGTCCAACATAAAAGATGATCGTGACTTCACGTAGAAGAACTTTCATGAAGGAAAGTTAGTCTAATTCAATGTCAAATCATGTGCACAATAAGAAGTACAGGAAACGCCCTAACTGTGCGAGACTTCGAGAAAACTACGAATACACAACGTATACTCCATGAAAACTAGTCAAACAAGTGCAAATGATCCTAGACTCAAAGATCTACATGATGGTGTTTTTTCTTTAATCTTGGCCCGAGAACACCTACCTTAGAACACTAAGAACTCTCTGCAGATTTCTGGGTTGATGCAGAGCGAGGTTGAGGAAGACCACGATTTTCCCCAGCCGTTCTCCACTTCCCCAGCGCTCCAAACTTGCTACTCTCGACCCCAACTTGTTTCTAAACCTTCCCCAAGAGTTTAGGGATGAGTTCTTATAGTTTTAGGGTGTAGTTAAGAGTCCTAACGGGACTAGGAAAGGGGCTGCGAATTCTGCTCCCTGCTTTCCAAGAAATATGGATTCTCTCACCCAAAGGAGGTAGCAAAGGTTTAGGAAACCACCTCTTAGAGTTGGATCCGGTTTTGGCTTACCTTGCATGACTAATCACCCTAATTTTAACCCTAAATTGCCCTCTCTAATTATGCATAATATATACACGAATTTCTGGGTATTTTCTTGTCCCAATTTCTATCCTTGGGCCAAATGTGCTCCATTGGCCCAATCTTGTTATGGGTCATTTATACATAATGTTGGAAGTCTCTCAACATGTTTATTTAATTTATGGTCGGGTAATTTTTCCGCGTTAACAATTTTTCGACTTAGTTTCTAAACTCGAGTAATTTGTCACGTGTGACGTACACTCGGCCAATCGGATTTTCTGTTACACGAATTTCTTGGTGGAACACTATAGATAATATTAGGGTTGGTTTATAATTTTTACGGAATTTTCTGATGTGTTTTCTCACGTACAATAGTGGTTCGTAAGTTCTATCATTCCGATAATACGGGAGTTATTTATTTACTAATTTCATACTTGGATTTGTTCATGGGTCATAAGTTGTCCATTAGTCTAATTTTTTTATGGACTATCCCCACATATTGCTTGGAGTCTACCCATCATTTACTTTGGTTTATGATCATATTTTATACACATGATAATGGATTTTCCAACTTATTTCTTAATTATGATAATAAGTCACAATAACTCTTGAACATACCTCAAATGACTTCTATTGACCCAAATTTCTTATGGATCATTAGAAGATATTATTTGAAGTCTATCTATGATTTTTATTTAATTTTTTGACTCATCGAAGTATGTGTGATAAGGACTTCCCGACTATTCCTTGATTACGACACTCAGTCGCAAAACGCCTTAAACTTGGACCCTCCGATTTCCCTTTGCACAAATTTCTTCATGGGTCATTAGGGAGCATTATTTAGAGTTGAACTATGGTTTTTTTTGAAATTTTCTAATGGGTTTTTGTGTGTACGATAATGACACGTGCATTTTTGCTATTTCACAAATATTGAATTTATCATTTTCGATTATTTCTATTTTTTCAATTACTGAATTTCCGGGTGTTACAATCAAAAACTTAATTGAGTGAACACTAACACTGGGGAACTTCATGGTACAACCTCGTCGGCCATGAGGGAATCCATGGCCAGAGGAGACTTACAGAGGTCTTGCACAAGGAGTCACTAGTCCGACAGAAGGAATATCCGACGGAGAGTTCATCCAAGCCAAGAAAGGGGTACCTATTTATGCAAGTGTGAAGAAAGTGCAAGGTGAGAGCTTAAATTTTATCATTCTTCATGATTAGTGCCACTTTGGTGATCTACATAACCATTTAAAATAAAAAAAAATTCTCGCAAAAACTCATAATAGTATCAATGTAACCCTTAATATGAGCAAAATGACATAAATACAATAATTATTGTAATCTAAAAAAAGAGATATTCATACATAAATAAAATTGTAATGAGGTTAAAACTCAAAAGAATATCTCTAATGAATATTGCAACAATTATCAGTCCATAAACAAGCTTTAATCATGCTAAAACTAAATTAAAAGGGGTTAAAAAACACAGTTTAAGTATGCTATTACATAAATGTCCTTTTCTGTTTGTAGAAATAACCATAAAATTGCAAACATATCCCCTGAATTGCTTAAGGATCCACTATTTTGCAGAAATACCTTGATTGCATAACAGTTCAAATTAAAAAGATATAAAAAACAATACTGGATACTTAATAGATATCTTGAGAATGGAAATTCGATTCTTAATGGTATCCGGATATGGCCTAATGGGTCTATATTGAACCTAATATCCAAACCCAGACTCATAACCATATCAAAAACTAAAACCCCATTTCAAAAAATCAGATCCGATAAACTTAAAGAAACTGGTATATAATTAAAAGAATAGGGGTATAAAACTAATACTTAAAACATTGGGCATGGGGTTAAAACCCCCATCTTCTTCCCCACACCCAAAGCCTAACGCATGGGAAGGGGGGGGGGGGGGGGGGGGGGAAAGAGAGGGGCCATTGCCGCCATGTGCAGAGAAGGGGAGGAAGGGGGCCGGCGGCCCCAGCCACCCTCGCTGGCCGGAGACGGCGCTAGCAGCGTCGTCCGGCGGGGGTAGGGCTGTTGGCGCCATTTTTTTTTTTTAAACTGCAAGGCGGGCTGCCGCCTGCGCAGTGGGGTGCGGCAGCCGCCCCTGCCGCTCGCGTAGTGCCCACGCGTCGGGCAGTTGCGCCAACGGTAGCGTGACCGCGACAGGCCTCCGTGTCCCGCTGCGCTGCGCTCCGCGCCCCGCTGCCCATCTGGCCGGCCATGACACTAGCCAGCCGCAACAGGGAGGGCGATCGGCGATCGACGCCGCCGGTGAGGAGGGGTCGCCAATCACACCCCCAAACGCCCACCTGGAGGACCCTCTGCGCAGCGGCCGGCCTGCGCAACCCAAAGAGAGCCAGTGCAGCAGTGGTCCACTAGTCTCCTTACCGACCAGAGATTGCGTTGGCGGCACCGTTCCGCCAGGGAGGGGCCACTGTCGCACTGGCCGTAGACGGCGGTAGTCCCCCTTGGGTTTCCTGCGGCTGTCAAACACCCCCATACCACTATCACCATGGCCGCAAGACCTAGTGAAAAACACCCACTACAAGAAATCCTAGCTCTGCCTACCAAAGTTGCTTACGGTTCAATATATTCGTAAGCTATTCGTATGGATAGACATATGTATATTACAGACTATACGTGCCGTAAGTATATCAAATAAACTTTGTTCTTAAACTTTTAAGATATGTTTATACCTATGGCGTAATATCGTAAGCATATAACATTATCATATACCTACGGAGTTTGATACAGTAATATATAATAAAATAATATTTTTAACATTGGGCGTCCATTCTTTGGCCTCCCGCCCGCCCCGATTGAAGGGGAAACCCCCCCTCCTTCCCCTTGCCTCCACTCTCCTCCTTCCCATTGCAGCGGCGAAAGGGGAAGCAAGCAGTGTGTCGTCGGGCAGGCAGTGGAGAAGACTCTCGGTGACGGCGTCCGCACTGGAGAAGACTCGCGGTGACAGGCTCCGCATTGGAGAAGACTCGTGGAGGAACTTGCGGCAGAAGGCGGAGGCAGGCGGTGTCGTCGGCGGCTTAGGGCAAGCAACGGCCTGTGCCTAACGGTTTAGGGCAAGCAACGGCAGCGCAAGAAGGCGGCGAACTTCCGACGACGGCAGGGGAAGGACACTCCGGACACCCCCTCCTCCTTCCCCTATTCCTTCACGTGTCCTCCATGCCGCTGGGCGTCTCCTGCCGACCCCATCGCTTCTTCCTCCTCCTCCTCCGCTTCGAGCGAGTGGCTTCTCGCTAGCGATGTCCGGTGCGGGGGGCCGCAACAGACCCCTACTTCTCTCGCGGGGACTTGCGGCTGGCCTCTGACTCTTGCTCAACTTTCGCTGCCCCCTCGCCCAGTCTTTTTCGGGGTGTTCGCCTTGAGACGCCGCTGCGGGGTCAACAGGGTGGGCTTACCCCACTGCGACGCGGGATCAGAGCAGGGAGGCAACAAGGCGGTCGCGGCGTCGTCCAAGGCATCCAGTGTTTCTACCATCGAGCAGCTCAAGACGTCTACAGGCGATCGTAAGTTCCCTTCACCGATCTCTCACCTCTGTGTGCATCTCCTGCCGATGAATCTTCTATTGAAGAAATGTTCGATTGTACTCCGAGCTAGGAACATAGAGATGAAAACAAAAGAGATTTGCATCGTGTTGGATTAATTGTTTTTCTTATGCACCTTGCTACGGTTCTCGTCGATTGCATTTGATGTGTTTCTGCAAAACGAGTAAGTCATTAAAATTCTCTCGTACGGGTTTCATGACAATAACTTTGTGATGACAGAGCTTTACTGAGTTGGAATATTTGCTTCTGGGGTTGGTCTCCGCATCGTCGGGGAGAGGGCCACATGTCTTTTCTTCTTCTCTTCTATGCTCTCTCTCTCTCTCTTTCTCTACACCAGCTGCCTCCTTCACTACTTCTTCTTGTTGATGTCCCATTCTAAATGCAGCGCTGGGCTATGTTGGAGTAGACATAAGAGGAGGCCATAGGAGCAGCTCCAGAGACTACTGGGGGAGCAAGAGGAGACCACAAACATTTGCTTTGTCATTTCCGTCCAACACACGGTAGGTGAGCAGCTATGAGCTTGTTATGTAGTGGTTACTGTTCTATTGCCTACTGTTGGTTTTTATGGGCTTGTTCTGGTTTCAGGTCCTTGGGCAGAGCTGGTAAGTCATCTGAGAGATGAGTTTTTTTTTTTTTTTACTGGGTTGACTTTCTAATAGCAAAAAAAAACCCTTTTTCTAGGCAATAAGTTTCTTCTTGTTCTTGTCACTTCAGTTACTGCTGTCTGGTTGTTTCAGCTTTTTCTTTGGGGACACTATTTCTCTAAGGAATGACACAAGTGGCACCGCAATTGGATTTGGAATACAGCCACATGTTCTTGGTTTCTAGTGTGGTCTACTGTTTAATTACCAGGCCTTGATATATGTAAAGTTTGTATCACACATTCTGACATTATTTAGCTCTTGGTTTCAGATAAATGCTGCAAAGTTTTTTTCCTCATAGTGCCAGTTTTTACCATATTCATGTCAGTTTTCCTTCTGCACTTGGAAATTACCTTTCATGTCGTTAGACAATTCATTGGATATCTTGCAACATTTATAATATGATGAATATAATGTAAATGATTTTTTTTTATAGTGAGGCGTTATGGATTAGAGTTGGATGGATAAATTGAAGAATACAAGAGAATATATGGATGGAGTTGACGCATACATTCAAGTTGCTTCTACTCAATTGACTCCATCAATAGAGATTAAGTGTCCTTGTTTGAAGTGTGTATGCCTCTTCAGACATGAAAAGGAAATAGTAAGACAACATTTGTTTCAATATGGAGTCATTAAAGACAAACAATTTTGGAAGTTCCATGGGAGTAGTTCTTCTTCCAGGCACATGTCTACGGATTTTACATGCATAACACTTCCAAAAGATGTTGGTCTACTTTGATGTTGGAGGATGTTATTGGTGAGGAAAATTGAAACATGCAGAAGTGAAGTCAATGGATGATAGTAAAGGAGAGTATGTGAATTTCAATAGTTGTTGGCAGATGTTGAATGGCCTTTGTACCCTGGTTGCAAGACATTCAACAAGCTCATTTATAGTCAGATTGTTCAACATAAAATGCAGAGGCAAATGAGCAACAAATCTTTTGACATGCTTCTGAAGCTGTTGAAAGAGGCTCTTCCAGAAGGTGATGTGTTGCTAGCTACTTTCTATGAATTGAAAAAAATCATTGGTAAAGTGGGATATGACTATCACAAGATTGATGCATGTCCTAATGATTGTATTTTATACCGGAAAGAGTATGAGTCTTATGATCATTGTCCTAAATGTAGAGAATGTAGATGGACGAAAGGAACTGAAAGAAGTGGTCATAACAAGAAGATTAAGGTTGCAAAGAAAGTTCTTCGGCATTTTCCATTGATTCCAAGACTGCAAAGATTATACACTTGCAGTAAATCATCTGCAACCATGTGTTGGCATAGTCATGAATGCCAAGAAGATGGCATTCTAAGGCACCCAGCTGATTCCCCTTGTTGAAAAGTGTTAGATGCAATTGATGGTTTGGTTTAGAACCTCGTAATGTGCGCCTAGGCTTGGCAAGTGATGGTTTCAACCCTTTGGGATAATGAGTACGGTCATAGTACATGGCCTGTGTTATTGACACCATACAACTTACCTCCAGGTTGTGTATGAAGCCACAAGTATTTTTTTTTGTCGTTACTCATTCCGGGTCCTAAAGGTCCGGGGAAATGATATTGATGTCTATCTTCAGCCACTTATTGAAGAATTACAAATTCTTTGGCACAGAGTTGAAACATTTGATGCTTATAAGGGTGAAATGTTTTATATGCGTGCTGCACTATTTTAAACAATTAACGATTTTCTTGCATATGGTTATCTATCTGGTTGGAGCACTAAGGGCCGATTAGCTTGCCCTACATGTAATGAAGATACATCATCATTATGGTTAAAAGGTTGTAGAAAATTTTGTTACACTAATCATCGTCGATGGTTAGGTGTGGGTCATAAGTTTCATTCTATGAAACGAAGATTTGATGGAAAAGAAGAAATGAGAGCCAGACAAAGTGTGTTATCTGGGGTTGATATACTTAAGCAGTTGCATCCACTTAATTTACTTTTAGGAAAGTTCCCAATTTAAAGTGGGGGTGAGAAGAAAACGAAAGGAAGCTGCAACATCATCATCCACTCTTGAGTGTCATACTAATTGGAAGAAGAAAAGCATTTTTTTTACTTACCATATTGGAAGTCTTTACTATTGAGACATAATCTCGATGTCATGCATATCGAGAAAAATGTTTGTGATAGTATTATTGGAACTTTGTTAGATGTTGATGCTAAAACAAAAGATGGTTTGAAAGCTCGACATGATCTCCAACATTTGGGTATAAGGGCCACTCTTCAACCTCAAACTCTGGATTCTAATAGATTGCTATTGCCACCTACCATGTTCACTTGAGCAAGATGGAGAAGGATACGATTTGCAAGGTTTTGAAAAGTGTGAAAGTTCCAGATGGCTATGCATCAAACATATCAAGGCATGTAAATCCAATGATCCTAAGAAAATTTGGGGTTTAAAAAGTCATGATTGTCATGTCCTCATGCAACAATTGCTTCCAGTAGCAATGAGGGGAGTGACACAAAAGAGCTGAGATCTGCAATTAAAGATGTATGCAATTTTTTTTCTCTAATATGTTCCAAGACTTCATCATCAAGTGATTTCTATAAGCTTAGACAAGAAATTGCAAACATATTGTGTCGATTGGAGATGATCTTCCTACCAAGCTTTTTTGATATAATGGTACATCTTCTCATCCACTTACCTGACGGAGCAAGGCTTGCTGGCCCAGTTCAGTATAGATGGATGTACCCCATTGAAAGGTTTGCATTAATCTTATACTTGTGCCTGACGATTGTACACTATTGCTAATAATACTTGAATTTTTTTTTAATCTCCACTAAGTATCTGATGAAACTTAAGTCCTATGTACGGAATTGGGCACGTCCAGAGGGGTCAATGGCAGAAGGGTATATAGCAGAGGAGACTCTTATTTTTTCTTCGAGATATCTAGACGATGATGTTGAGACATGGCTTAACCAGCCTATAAGAAATGAAGATGAAGGGGCTGAAGAATTGACACAAAAAGGATGGGATATTTTTTAAAAAAAATGGTCTATGTTTAGGTGGTGGAACTGTTTGTCATCTTAGGAATGACGAGTTGAACCAAGCTCATCTTTATGTACGATTTAATTGTGAGGACATATCTCCTTACATAAGGTAACTCAAATGACAACCCATTAATGTATTGTTTATCAATACCATACCGTTAATGTATTGTCCACATTTTGTGTATAGTATGCATTTTTAAGAAATAAGGAAAACAAGGCCACGAGCAAGTGAAATGGAAATTGAGCGATCTCATACATTGCAGTTTCCAGATTGGTTTAAGTGCAAAGTAAGTAAATGTATGTAACCTTTTTTTTTAGTCCACATCACATGTGTTTTAATGATAACCAACATGTAACCCTTTTTTTTTAGGTTAACTCTTTACAAGGCAAGTACAATAATGGGTTACATGCAAACACAATTGTGCTGCAAGATCGACCATTGAATGTGGGGAAGAAGTTTAACGTATGTTTAGTAAATGGGTTCAATTTTCAGACTCGGCATATTGAAGTTCATAGGAAGACACAAAATAGTGGGGTTGCTATGTCTGCAAAAACTTCAAGTTTTTCCAGTGTTAAAGACAAGGCTCCTATTCAAGATGAGGTGACATATTATGGTGTTCTTCAAGAAATATTAGAGTTGAACTATTACGATCAAAGAAAGGTATTACTTTTCAAGTGTGACTGGGTTGATATTCAGCGAGGGGTAATTAAAGATGAAGGTTTCACATTGGTCAACCTAAACTATAAATTACGTACAAGTGAACCATATGTTTTGGCCTCTCAAGTGGAACAAGTATGGTATGTGGAGGATCCCAAAATGGAAGGATGGTCTGTTGTGAGGAAAACAAAGCCGAGAAATTACTTTGACATGCAAAATGAAGAAGTTACTGAAAATGATGCAAAAGATGTAAACATTGATGATGATGTTGCTTTTTTGATGACGTAAACGTCACATGGGATAGAGACGACATTGATGGTGTGTAGAAATCCTAATTTGAAGACATGTCAATGAGCCTTCCCCCAACACATAAATGTCTATAGCTTATCCATCTATAATTAAGGCTTACAGCTTATCTTTTTTTGTCAATATTTACTGTGTTAAGGCTTACAACTTATCCATCTGTAATTTTGTTCATATTACCCGTCCACTCACCATTAGACATTTTGCTTCTTTCACTTCGGCTTGTCTCTTAATTTTTCATGAGATGAATGATTAATGATGGTGGCACCTATACGGATCAGAGAATTAGCTTTCCATGTTTACTCTGGACTTGATGAAGGGGAAGATGAAGCTAAAATTGAATATAGTTTCTGGTGGGCAGCAATTTCTGATCCATCAATTGGGGTTTTGGAATGGATGCTTTACAGAGCCAGATGAAATGCCAGCTTATGAGACAGGTCATCCATAAGGGGCAGACTGAATGGAAGCTTTACAGAGCCAGATGCAACCAAGAAGAGGAACACCCACACAGGTAGTATATATAGACATACTACCATCAGGAGCCTTTGCCCTGCAAAACAGCCACCATTTAGAAATGAGGTTATTGATCTCTTTATTTTGGCATAGTTCATGTTTCCATAAAAATATCACGTTCAAAGTTTCATAAATTGCTGTAAATTTGCTTTATACATTCTTCTGAGATGGAAAAGATGAACAAGTAGGATAACACAGATTGAGCAAATTTACATGACATAGAGCTTGTTAGTATTTCGTTAAGTTTATTTTCCTTGGACTCAACATTTTTTCTTTGGACTCATAGCATTCCTTGTGAACTACCAGGTCTGTATTGCTTATTACATATTTCAAAAAAGATTTTGTATTACCCTCAAAAAAATAAAAAGGTTTTGTATAGCAGGTCTGTGAACGGCCAGGTCTGTGAATTGCCAAGGAAGGCTAAAACATCAAAATGTAAGCCTATGTTTATTTTTTCTGACTGAATGTTAATTCTTTTTTTTGTTTGTTTATGTTGTTAATGTTCTTTACAATTGAAGGGGCCGAAGGAAGAGATTTACAGTGGTGGACTCCAAACAAGATAGAGAGGAATCGCCAAAGAGGAAAATGGGGCCATCATGCGATACCGATGCAAAAAAGGCTAAAAAGAAAACAATGAAAGAAGTCTATGACGGGGAGCCCGAGATGTTGGACACACTAATATTTCAAGAACATGTTGAGTGATTATTTTTTACAAGGCTAGTATGATTTACCATATAGTATGTCTGTTGTGTTTTAAATTTTTTAAACTTGCAGGTATTTGTGGGGTGTGATTCCATCAACGCTTTTATAGCGTTTTGAGATCTTTGACAGTTTGTGGTTTAACTTTTGTAGATTGGCATCTGATGGTGTCAATAGAATTAAATCAATTGTACAGAAAATTCTTTGTTGAGAAGACATACTCTCTACTTCCAATCTGTATATGGTATGCCTAAACTAATTTCTGTATTAAGTATCCAATAGTGATCCAGTAACAAATCATCATTGTTTATTTTTTGGTTCATTTGTAGGAATCATTGGCAACTTGTTGTCATATGTAACAAAGGGCTCGATGACATGCCGTTCCTTATGCTCCTTGACTCCCTTCACATGGGGGAACAAACTAGGATCGAAAATGAGTTGAAAAAGTAATATCTTATATATATATATATATATATATATATATATATATATATATTTGAAAATATATATGTATAAAATTTTGATTTGGTATGATAATACAGTTTCTTAAAGATTGCATATGAGGGAAGAGATAAGAACAGTGGCCGATGAATTGAAAGTAATTGATCTACACGTGCCGAAGGTAATCTTTTAAATTTGGAGTGTTTGAATTGGATATCTAAACATTATACTAAGTATCATTAATATCCTCGATGTTGTAGGTGCCCCAACAAAAGGGGAGCACAGAATGTGGATTCATGGTTCTTTATTTCATATTCTGTTTCATACTCGTTGCTCCTGCATCCTTTGGCACAAATGACTACCCATCTTTTGTAAGTTGAATAAGGTTAATTGTTCTTTTTTCACACTATATATTACTTTTGTTCAATGGTTGAATATGTTCAATGTTGATTTTTTGCAGCTCACAGCTGATTGGTTCTCAAGAGAAGAGTATGAGAAATTTAGAGAGGACCTACAAGGGAAAAGAATTCATATAGATGCTCGGTCTACTTCCACTTCTAAGGTGGTTAAGAGAAGCCCAACAACGTTAAGATCTGTACATGGATTGCAAAGTAATGAACGCATACCAGTGAAAATTAATCAGATGGGGCAGCCACTAGGAGAGGGGGGGCAGCTATTGAAACAATTTTTGGGCACTGCAGCAAGGATGTGGGACAAATTGCCGATCGATTGCATTTCTTGGAAGTTAATGCCATCGTCTAACAAGGACGATGTTTGGGATTTTATCCAGGTGATGTAATATATGTGTTTGTTTAATTTTCTATTCCACTTGATTACATCTAACTATTTATTTTTAAAATGTAGAGAAAATTTGATGTTCCAATCAGCTTGCATGATTTTGTAATGAAAGATCTAGATCAGAAATGGAGGTCTTGGAAGTATGACTTGAGGACGAAGTTCTTCACGCCATATCAAAAAGCGCAACAACACTTTGCATGTTCAGACACAAGAGTAGAAGATCAATGGAAAAATCTTGTTCATATGGTCTTCGGAGGAATTCAAGGTAATTGGATTACAATTAGTCTAAGTACATTAATATCCATAATTATTTTAACAGTTGTCATTTTGATTTTTAAAAACGCAATGACATAAACAAGCAAAATAAGTCCAAACACACATTTTTTCACTGCGTTGGTAGTAAAAGTTTTACCGACATATATGACGAGGAGGTAACATATATACTCAGCATAGCATCTCAGTTCATCTATTCAAAATAATTTTGTTTGTCTAAGTTAACGTTTGTACAATGATGTAGTTTCTAAAAACTGGGGTCACTCTTGATCGTGGGGACTTATTCATAAGGACCCGTATGAAGAAAGTTGGCGGTCCAGTTAATGAAGAGAGTGCTGCAATGCTTGTATAATTAATTAGCTTTGTTAATTGTCTAATGTTCACATACTTCTCAATATGTTAGTATATTCTAATGTTCACATAATTCTCTTATGATAGTGCTGTAATTTCCTGTTATTTTATTCAAATTGTAGGAAAAAATTTGAGACATTAAGCTGACGCAGCAATCAAGTACATCAAGCTCAATTGCAAGCGTGGGGGATGCTTATGAGCAAGTTATGGGACGGGACAAAACTGGAAGAGTCCGTGGCATAGGCACGGGTCCTACCCCGAAGAGCTTGTGGGGTTCAAGAAGTGAACAAAAGCTGCATCAGGACAATGAAAGCCTAAAAGAAAAAATTGATGATCTCGAAGAAAGAATGAAAAAAATTGAGTCTCGTGGCAATAATGAGGTAATGAGTTTCTGTTGACATACTTCAATATTAAAATTGCTTAATGTTGAAAATCTACATATACTTGTGTAGAGTTCTGCAAGTGTTTGTCATGCTCAAAGGAAAAAGGTAAACGAAATCTAACTGATTTAATATGTTGGAATGCATGTATATCTGACATGTATATCCAAAATTTTTAACAGATTCATGGCGGGGAGGAGGGTGAGGATCTTAAATTTCTCTGGAGAAGTAGTTGCCAGCGGCATTCTTATGTCTGATGATAATGATAATGTGGTCATGGGGAAGAAGTTAGGTGGTGAGTATTATGAGGTTTCTATACTCATAGCCCATGACCCGACTACATCTTTGTTTATCAAAGATGCAGATAGAAAAAATATGAACGATGTTGTTGGGAGTCACATAATATGGTTCAGAGAATATGTAAATTTATTTATATTTATCTCATTCTTATTATATGTTGCTAATTATCAACTCTGATGTTATTTACATTTTTACATGTAACAGGTTGAGCTTGAGGATGATGATCTTCTCCTCCACCCTTTTGGTAAGTAACATAATATGGTCAAAATTTTATAACATCTGGGTTGCAGAAAATCTGAGTTGCACTGGATCTGAGTCTTAACTGAAATGAATGGTCATTGTAGTTTTTTTTGTCTCACCTGCTAACCAGTCAGCCGCCTACAGATTGGTAGCTCTCTTGGCATGCGAAGCCCTCACATTCTCCAATTTGTCCAAGTCATTTTGTGTTTCTTCAATAACATGTTTAATCTCCTGTGGAGCCTTGCATCTGTCCAGTGCTTTGATCACTTGAAGATTGTCCCCACTCTAACCATAATCCTCCTATGTTTTCATTGGCACAGCCTTCAATGCTGCCCATGCCACTGTGTTCACTGAGACATTCCCAAGACTGGTAACCCCTGCTTTTAAGATGTCTCGCATCTCATTTCTAACAAGAGAAATGGTTTGCTCTCGTGGGTGTGCTGAGTGAGTGGAGCAAAGACCTTATTGGAGTAGATGGATCTCTCTTGATTAGTTGTTTTTGGGGTGTTGTATGTGTTCTTCTAAAAAGTTACATTAAATGTAATAAATATTTGTCAGTGGAACACAAATAAAATATGTAAGTGAAAAAAAAAATATTTGCTCTACTTACATATATATTTATTCCACTTGCCCGTCCAAGATAGAATTCTATCTTCTAAAGAGGAGGTCAACTCAGTAGGTCTATAACACTGATGCTACTTGCAAACCATACTGCCTGGCCACATTGCATTCAAATAAAATATGGTAGATGGTTTCTTCCTTATCATTACAAATAGGGCAAAGAGTGTCAATGGCTGGAACCATCTTAGCCAGTCTAGCAAAAGTGGGCAATGCATTAGAGACAACCTTCCTGATGAGCATAACTTGATTAGGTGGGATTTACCTTTAAAGTTTGGGCCAATAAAAGACTTAACAGGTTTAAGGGGGCCCAAAATTCCAGGGATCCAGTGGTTAGTCCACAATTCATGTTAAAGCCATTTTTCACCACCCATAAAACAGCCCCTCTTTAAATCATTTCTGACTGTAAGGATCCAAGTTTGAGATGAATTCAAACCCTTCATAAACTGCAAAAGATTGAGATCGCATATGATAATCCAAGAACTGTCACTCAGACCCTTTTCAATAGTTTGCTCTCCCTTTTTTTTAACCAATCTGCGACTCTGCGTTCATGCATTTTTGAAACAAATTTTAATTTCTATGACTACTTAGATCTAAATTTCATCATGCCATCCATTCTGATATTTTGTGGCCCAAAGTTGCTTCCTTAATTAGCTTCTTTAAACTAAACACTTATCTTACAATATTGTTCTGTTTCTGTAACAAACAGTTGGACTCCATGAAGGATTCATCTAGTACTTCATCTTTCCCAGCTGTAGAAGTGGACCAGAAGACAGAGGGTATTGAGGACTTGGGAGCTGATGAGATAGCAAAAGAGATCAAGAATGTGAAGAGGCAGAACAATATCACACATGGTCTCCTATCTGTTATGATCATCCTCACAGCCATTGGCAACTCTCATCTTACTAACAATTAACTTCCTCTTCTGAACAGTACATGAATGTGAACAATGATGTGTGATGTAATCTTTCATTAACATTTTTGTTTGTTAAATTATTAATGTGTTCTGCATTGTGAATGAGTTGGGTGTGAATGTGTGTGGATCTAAATGTGGATGTGTATGTGTTGATCTAAATGTGGATGTGTATGTGTTGATCCAATTGCTTATGAATGTGGATCTCTAAATGTAGGTGAATGTGGAACCATCTGAATATATTACTATTTTTTTTTTGCTAAAACAAAACTGCTTATGGTGTATCCGGCCGTAGGGAAACATACTTGCTTATGGTGTATGTGGCCGAAGGCACACATACTTGCTTACGGTGTACGTGCTCGTAGGGAAACATGCTTACGGTTTAAAATGCCGTAGGGAGCTTCACAGCTGTAACTGGGTATCCTTACAAAAAACATGACTACGGTTAACATCGCCGTAGCGAAAAGAGGATAGCCTTATGGTGTTACTTACGGCTACTAACACCGTAACTATAGTTCTATACTTGCAGAGTTTAAAACACCATAGCCCTAGGCCTTTGCCGTCGGTACATAGCCTACGAAACCATATCATAGGGTAACACCGTAAGGAAAGGCTATGCTTACGATTTTGGTTCTCTACCTACGGTGTTTGGACGTAAGTAAAATCTGATTTTCCTATAGTGACCGTGGAATCGTCTCCAAGATCGAACGAGAAAAATGAAACCCGAGAGATCGGAACACGGGCTCTGATACCACATGTTGGGGATGTGTACCTAAAGCAGAAGTCATCTCACGTGCGAGAAGAAAGACAACGCCAGAAGACGAACGAAGTACGGACGCCGGGAAGAGAGACGCGTAACTCGCTGCGCTCTCCGTTTGGTTTTCTCTCTCTGTGTCTGTAGTTGTGTGTATGACCTGATGGGGAGTCTTGCACATTTTATAGAGAGGAGGACCAGTTCCAATGGGCCTGAGCAAGATCTCACCCATAACAGGATCCTAATGGGCACTTAATGGGTTAAGCTCAATAATGTATTCCGTTACTTGATCTATTGGTGTGCCTTAAGTTGTGCGACCCAATACAAGTGGACCACAATATCGGGTAAAATCCAACATTACCTTCTCTTTAATGAAAAATGATATGAACATATGTGTATGACCCTTGGACATGTGGCTACCCAAAATAGATTCCATGTCAGTGGTTTCCTGCCCTCGATTTAGCATCTATATCGATGTCTTTCTCTGAAAAATAATACTTCAAATGATAACTTATAAGACATTTTTACACTACTGCATATAGCACTGCATATCTATGTATACAATTTTATTGACAGGAGCACGTTGCAAGACCGCATATCACCAGACATCATGCATGATTGCTTATGAAATTGTAGTGTACACATCGCGTTCGAATTTGGAGGTTGTTAGACTACCAGAACCACCGAATGTAGTCGTCCAACCGAGGTGATCACAAAACGAGTGAAGGAGACGGGTATCAATTATAAGGACACCGATCGAGATCTCAATCTGCAGAACAGATGGAATGAAAAGGCCCTAGTGAAACATATGTTGTTTAGATATCGGAGGAGGCTGAATTAAGTAGATAGCCTACAAATGATAAAAGGATGGCCAATCTGTTAAAAAGCATATGAAATCTACCACTTACATATCTTTGACAAAACTTGTCTTAATAAAAGCTGAGTTTTCAGAATAGGATACAAGCATGTGGTACGAATGGCCGACTAAATGGGCTCTGTGGTCTGAGCCGGTCATATCGATGTTTGCCCGTTATTGTCCCATCAGTATATACAGATCTCAAAATCTGGGCCAGCCTCATAATATCGGTAACTGCGTGCCAATTTCCTCGGATCGCATCAATTAATGCATTCGTCTTCGGAGTTACACTTGTTGTTTGAAAGCAGAGAGGTTGAAATTTTGTTGTAACAATTTCAAATTGAAAAAAACACAACAAATTTCCAAGTAATGATCAACAACTACAACGAAAATGTTTCTTCGAGGGTTTCAAGCCCCCAAGAAACCAATGGATCGTTCCTAGAAACTAGAGAATTGCCCTTTTCAAAACTTGCATTGCTCACGTGATTTATCGGTGTTGTTCAAGGTGACACCGGTTGTGTACCTTTTCTGACCTCGTGAAGGTCTGGGATGGCTGTGTTTGTGTGGTGAGACTCGGGTCTCACGCCGATGTTCCGTGAGCTCTTTGTCTCGGCGTGTGTGTGCCGAGGGTTGCTTCCACATTTTGTCTAACTCCACTAGTTCTGTGGAAGTCGTGTGTGGCTCGACCCTGGTTGTGGGTCTTGACGTTACTATGTTTCTGCTGTTATGTAGTAACTAGCTTAGTAATTTTCTTCAGTTACTGCTTTCTAGTGTAGTTTGCTTCTGCGTTCTTTAGAGTTCATGCTGCTCTGGCTAATAAGGGACTAGTTATCCCTACTGGGCCTCGTTCGCAAGGCTCACCCCCTACTCTCTTCAGGTAAGGACTCGCTGTCGCAGGAGTTCATTGCCACGGTTGTGCTGGTGGTTTGTTACGCCGTGAGTTGCTAGCAGTGTGAGAGTGTGAGCATGAGACCGATATGAGTTGAGAGTTGCCTTTTTGTAGGTTCCCGGTGTATGCCCCTTAAAGACTGCACTTTTCTTTCTATACCTGTACTTTTATTTGGGAAATGTTATTCATAATTCCTTATTAATGTACCCAATTTCTAGCTATAGTTATTTGAATTCATTGCTTATCTCACAAGATTAAATTCTAACCCTTCCAGATCTTCGGATCGGTGGGTGGCGGCATGACCTTCGGAGTCCCTGGTCGGGGTCTGGGAGGTCGGGTCGTTATAGTGGTATCAGAGCTTAGGGGTCCGATGATATTTGTAATGAGTTAATAGCTATGACAGTCTCAAAGAAAGGTACTAGTACGCTACCACTACAAGAAATTGCGCTATTTCCAACGGAAAGATTTTGTCGGAAATCCGACAGTAATCCGTCGGAAACAGAGACTTCCGACAGCTTTCCGTCGAACGGTCATCAGAATTGATCCGTCGGAAACAACTGGTCAGAAATTACCGACAGAAAAACATTCCTTCGGAAATGTGTCAGAAATACCGACAAAAAATATCCGTCGAAAAATGGGTAGGAAGTTTCCAACGGCAACCGTCGGAAAGATGTGTCGGAAATTTGGTCAGGATTGACCGACGGACCATTCCGTCGGCATTTCCGTCGATAAATTCCGACTAACAAATCCATAGGAAAATAATCCGTCAGAACATTAGACAGAAATGCCGACGGTTTTTCCGTCAGTAATATCTATTTTCCGACAGAATACCATCCTTCGAAATTCTGTCGGAAAGTTCTGTAATTTTTTTTAAAATAAAGAAATAACAATGATTTCAAACTTGCTACAATATTCATAAATTTCACAAATACTCACAATCAACATAAAATCATAAAATATAACAATGTAAAATCATACATAATAATAAATACAAAAAATCAGGACAGATCTGTAGGATCATCTGTTGTCCCCGCCTCGTGATTGCCAGGTGCCGGAGGTGTATCCTATATTAAGAAAAAATTATATGAGAAATATTAATAAAAATTAATATACATACATTATTTTCAAAAATTAAATTTAAAATATGATTATTTCTCAAGTTGAATTAGAAACTATTTTTAGATATGTCGTTCCTTGGGTTTTTTTTAGATCCGTCATTTCAACGCCCAACCCAATCCGGAATCCAAATCGGATTCCGTCAGTTCGCACACGTCACTTTAACCACCCCGGTCATGTCGGAGTAAACGACACGCCGATCAGATCCTTATTTGGGATTTTGGACCCTCGGGTTGTGTGTTTTGACCCTTTAGACTCAGTTTTTTTAGATCCGTCATTTCAACGTCCCACCCAATCCGGGAATCCAAATTGGATTCTGTCAGTTCGCACACGTCAATTTCACCCACCCGGTCGTGTCGGAGCAAACGACATGCCGATCAGATCCCTATTTGGGATTTTGACCCCCGGGTTGTGTGTTTTGACCCTTTATACTCAGGTTTTTTTTAGATCCGTCATTTCAACGCCCACCCAATCTGGAATCCAAATTGGATTCCGTCAGTTCGCACACGTCACTTTAACCCACCCAGTCGTATCGAAGCGAACGGCACATCGATCGGATCCCTATTTGGGTTTTTGGACCCCCCGGTTATGTGTTTTGACCCTTTAGACTCATGTTTTTTTTTTAGATCCGTCATTTCAATGCCCAACTCAATCCGGGAATCCAATAGGATTCCGTTAGTTCGCACACGTCACTTTCACCCCCCCCCGGTCGTGTCGGAGTGAACGGCACGCCGATCAGATCCCTATTTTGGATTTTGGCCCCCGGGTTGTGTGTTTTGACCCTTTAGACTCAGGTTTTTTTTAGATCCGTCATTTCAACGCCCAACCCAATCCGAGAATCCAAATTGGATTCCGTCAGTTCACAAACGTCAATTTCACCCACCCGATCTTGTCGGAGCGAACGACACGTCGATTAGATCCCTATTTGGGATTTTGGACCCCCGGGTTGCGTGTTTTGACCCTTTAGACTCAAGTTTTTTTTAGATCCCATTTCAACGCCCAACCCAATCCGAAATCCAAATTGGATTCTGTCAGTTCGCACACGTCACTTTACCCCACCCAGTCGTGTCGGAGCGAAGACACGTCGATCGGATCCCTATTTGGGTTTTTGGACCCCTGGTTATGTGTTTTGACCCTTTAGACTCAAGTTTTTTTTAGATCCATCATTTCAATGCCCAACCCAATCCGAGAATCCAAAACGGATTCTGTCAGTTCGCATACGTCACTTTCACCCACCCGGTCGTGTCGGAGCAAACGGCACGCCGATCAGATCCCTATTTGGGATTTTGGACCCCCGGGTTGTGTGTTTTGACCCTTTAGACTCATGTTTTTTTAGATCCGTCATTTCAACGCCCAACCCAATCCGGAATCCAAATTGGTTTCCGTCAGTTCGCACACGTCAATTCACCCACCCGGTTGTGTCGGATCGAACGGCACGCCGATCAGATCCCTATTTGGGATTTTGGACCCCCGGGTTGTGTGTTTTGACCCTTTAGACTCAGGTTTTTTTTAGATCTGTCATTTCAACGCCCAACCCAATCCGGGAATCCAATTGGATTCCGTCATTCGCACACGTTAATTGAACCCACCCGTCGTATCGGAGCGAACGGCATGCCGATCAGATCCCTATTTGGGATTTTCAACCCCCG
>JACBKR010001074.1:0-46402 GCA_014218235.1 Colocasia esculenta | reverse complement strand
TAAAGGCTTGTTTACAGTTTTCATTCCACAAAAATGAGATTCCTTTTCTTGTAATTGAGTGAGAGGTAAAGCTATTTTGGCAAAATCTTTGATAAACCGACGATAGTAACTTGCCATACCCAGAAAGCTTCTAATTTCTGTAACAGTCTTCAGTTGTTCCCACTTTTGAATGATCTCAATCTTGGATGAATCCACATTCAATCCTTGTCTAGAAATAACATGTCCTAAGAAAATCACTTGTTCCAACCAAAATTCACATTTGTTGAGTTTGGTATATAACTGATGATCTCGCAGAACTTGTAATGCAATTCAAAGATGGGTCTCATGTTTTTCCATGCTTTTGGAGTAAATCAATATATCATCTATAAATGCTATCATGAATTGATCTAAATATGATTTGAATATATCATTCATCAATTGCCTAAATGCAATAGGAGCATTAGTCAAACCAAATGGCATTACTACAAATTCGTAGTGTCCATACCTACTTTGAAAAGCTATTTTATGAATATCTTCCTCTTAAATTCTTAATTGGTGATATTCAAATCTAAGATTAATTTATGAAAAATACCACGTCCCAGACAGTTGATCAAATAAATCATCAATTCTGGAGAGTGGATACTTGTTCTTTATAGTTAACTGATTTAATTGCATGTACTCAATACACATCCTTAGTGTTCTGTCCTTCTTCATAACGAACAATACTGGAGCACTCCAAGGAGATGTACTTGGTCTAATGAATCTTTTTTCTAATAGCTCCATCAATTGTCTTTTCAACTCGTTTGGTTCATCCATCGACATTTAATAAGGGGCTTTTGAAAGTGGTGCAACTCTAGGGTTCAATTCTATGGAGAAGTTTCCATATGGCAAATCAGGTACCTCTTCAAAGAACACATCTTAAAATTCTTTTACCACTAGAATATTCTCAAATTCTATAGTATGTTGGTTCATTATCATTACATATGCTAGATGACCTTGACATCTTTTTTGTACTAGTTTAAGTGCTTCAACAACCGATATGAAAATTGGTTTATCGGACTTACCAAGAGTCAATGGTAAAGTTTTGGTACCTTGAAAAGTTATTTGCCCCAATCGGCAATCTAGACTAACATGGTGCTTGGATAACCAATTAGCCCTAAGAATAATGTCATATTCTCACATTTCAAAGCATAACAAATCTCTAAGAAAATTATGATTTTTCACCAAAATTTCACTGGCTAAATAATACCGATCAAGTTCCCTTCCTTCTCTGAGGGGTGTGCTTACTTCAAGACTCTCTAGCAACAAAACTAACTTCCCAAAAATTAAATATTAATTCTAAAACATTATAGTATATGAGTTAAAGTAGAAGAATGTAAATGAAAGTTACCCAATTAAAGTAGATGACAAAATTGGTAAAAATAAATGAGAAAATTAATTAAAATATGAATACAATGATCATACATACTTTTTTTTGTTGGAATGGCCTAGTGGCCCAAGCCACTAGGAAAACCCTCAGCCCTGGCTGGGTTCGAACCCGGGCCCCTCCCTCCCACCCCCCACCCCCGGTATACATACTTAATGATAAGAAATAAAGGTGCATATTAATTACATAGAAGGATAAAATATGAAACAAAATAAAGGATGAAACTGTCTTCCAAAGACTGATTAGTAAAATCTACTAAAAGCATAATTATTTGAGACATCTTTTCTAGATAGAGATTAGAAAAATAAATCTATCTATTGTCAGAGATCCCTAATTAATTTTACTAATATTTATTATGGATGACTTAGCTCAACATAGAAAGGCTCACATTTGCTGCCCGAACTATGTTAGATGGAGGGACAAAACTGGTAAGGCAAACAACCAACCTTCCAAGAAGGCACGGACAAAAATTAAGGGAACAGAAAGTTGAGCTAGACTTGTCGAAGGAATGTGGAAAAAAATTAAGACTAAAACAGGACGAAAGAAGTGAAATACATGGCTAGTTCCTATTGGTTATAGAATTCAGCCGGAAACAATATATTTCAATGTGACATATGCATTTTACATTACCGTTCATAAATACTTTGGTTAATGAAATAGAATATACCATATATATAGGCCTTTTTGGACCGTTTTATCATTACATTGAAAAATTAATTGAAGAATGCTCTCATTCAATTTTTGAACATAAATATAATAATAATAGTAATAGTAATAGTAATAATCTAAAATCAATGAACAATTGAAGAAGAGAGGTAATTGATTGGTGAAGAAATCTCTAATTGATGAAGATAGGCAATTGATTGGTGATGAAAGTTTCCAATTGAGGAAGAGAGGCAATCGATCGGTGATCAAAACCTTTTAATTAGTGAATAAAATCCTCCAATTGATGAACAAACATTCCAATTGGTGAAGAAAGCTTTCAATTGGTGAACAAAATTTCCAATTGATGAATGAAACTTTCAATTGATGAAAAAACCTCCAATTGATGAACAAAACCATCCAATTAGTAAACAAAACTTCCAATTGGTAAAGACATATTATTATTTTTCTTGTTTATTATTGTTCTTCTCTTTTTTTTTTTATCTTGTGTTCATCATATCATCATTTATTTTCTATGTCCACTAAAAATCCTTGGTTTTCCCATTGAGGCACCAACACATCCAAACCTTCAACTCATTTGAGGAGGTCATTGATTTATTATTATTTTTTTGAACTAACACAAACATTTGTGGACATTCAAATACATATGCAAAAATTAAATAAACAAAAAATTTGATTAAATTTTGACACCATCTCCCCCTATCTTGAGTTGTGTGGGGGGAATGCAATAGGTACTCATCCATGAAGATCCGAGATGGCCCCAAAATTTTAAGGTGTGTGGCTAGCACAACACCCGATATTATCCTGGGATCATTCCCTCGAGGGCTTGCGTACGAGTGGGATCGAATCACCTGATTTTTCCGACGAGACATCATGTGTGTGCCCGTAGACAATGCTCTTTGATTTATCCTCGTGCTTTACTGTTAACCAAACAATGGAAGTTCTTAAAAGACTCTGTTGGCCACGGATGTGAGCATGGGCAAGAAAATAAATTGGCGTTCCCGGGTTGATGCATTGACGAAACACGAAGACTCGAATCCGATGAGATATGCGAAGGGGGATCGGGAACCCCGACAATTCTAGGAGTCCTAGCTTACTGGGGGGCGATATTCCCTCTCACACGTCGGACTCGTGGTCTTCAGATCGGACTATGATGAAACATAAACAGAATAGACTCGGTTAAGCATAAGATGACATCGGGGTGCATGAAGGAGGCACGAAGGCCCATGTTTAATCACATTGGGCTTGGAATCATGTCTATTCACTAGACAAACTCCAAATACCCAGATCTGTAATTAAGGCTCTTAACCGTCTTCAACTTTCCAAAAATCAAAGAAAAATGATGAAAAAAAGACATACTGTCGGCCATGGGAAAAGGGGTTATGAAGAAATCAAAATGATAGAATCATAGGAAGAACACATAGCATGCAAAGAACATGGGGAGGGGATTTGAACAAAGGATAAATCAAATGTACATAAAAGGGGCCTAAGTAACCCATCTCATTGCATTCTCATAAAGTAAAAATATACATGTACATGGTCTTGGAGCATAGAAAAGAGGAAGAAGAAGAAGATCCTACTTCTAAACTCCTTTCACCCTCACCTCTCTTTCTCTTCTCTCTTGAAAACACAAGTGGTGGATCTCTTCCCTCCTTGGCGAATTCCCTCTCTTGGAATGTGAAGATGGAAGAGGATGAGGAGGTGAATAGGAGTAGAGAATGGGAAGAGGAGCTTCGGAGGTGGGAAGCAAGAGTGAGGGGAAGAGTAAGTGGAAGTGGAGATGTAGTACTTCAGAAATTTTATTAATTAAAAATTATAGATAAATTAATAATTTATTGATTAATAATTTAACTAGTTATAAAGATACACATCATTATTACATGTGTGTAAACCCATATAAAATTTCATAAAATAATAGTTATACTTTAAAAATAATATTATCTAATAAACCATCAAGAAATTTGGCCATAGAAAAATCATTTGGACCAAGTTTAAGAATTATTGCGACTTATTATAATAATTAAGGAATAAGTCAGAGAACCCATTATCATATGTACAAAGTGAATTATAAATCAAAATAAGTATATGGGTAGACTTTAAACAATGTGTGTTGATAGCCCATCATGGGAATTGGACCAATGGACAATTTTGGCCCATAATAAATTCTCTAATTTAAAAGGGGTAATTAAAACTATTTAGTAATTTAATATATGGGTTGTACAATCAGTCCAAATAAAAGTTATTGGGCCAAAAGCAAGAGTCCAAATGATGGATGTGAGATAAATATGCTTAAATTCGTGGCTAAATTATTGGTAAATTAAAAAGGATAAGAAAATCTCTTTACCACTCATGTAATTATCCTAAAAAGAGTCCTAACCCTAGTCTAACTCAATAGCAATGAAATATAGCTCTATCCTAATCTAAAAAGGAGATTTAAATAAGAGAAAATTGTGATAAATATAGGAAACTCCTATTTAAATGAGTTTAGAATGACATAATAAAAGAAAATATTATAAAATTCATAATTACATTAACTCCTAATTAAAAAGGGTCAATTAAATCACAAATAAGACTCATGTATATCTAGAAAAGAGTCCTAACTCTACTCTAACCTCTTGGCTACGAAATTGGAGTCCTATCTAACCCAAATAAGAGGATTTATACTAGGAAAAAGCTAGATAAATATGAAAAATTCGGAGTTGAAAGAGAGGTAGAGTTATATTAGGAAATAACATTACATTACCCTTAAATAACCCCTCAAACCCTCATGGCTGACCCTAATGATCATTTGAGATCTCTTGGATGTGGGAAGGAGGCTAAAGGAGGAGGAATTCGTGAAGGAGAAGGCTTGGAAGGAGAACTTCAAGCATTCTTCATGTTCTTGCCCTAGGATCACAAAAGCACTCAAAGGTAGGCAATCTCTCAAACAAAAATAAATTAAACTCGTCCATAGATAGTCCATGATCCCAGTAACAAAAGTCTCATGTTTTCTCCAATTTGTATCATGCTTACATGTAGAATTAAAGCCCCAAGTTTCAATTTTTGTGTTTATACGAGCTGCATCTTCTTGATATTGTATCTCTTAAACCCCTAATCCAAAATTCATGACACTTTGACTGAAGATTCTTCAACATGTTAGGGACAATTCCCCTCCATTTTCCCCAATTTTTATGCATTGGTTTGATCGTATTAAGCATTTTCCAAGCATACAATGAATTAGGGTTTTTTTGGTCATAAAACTGAAATTCACGCATCCCTAGGTCCAATTTATTCAAATAAAATATATAGAGACCTTCTGCATCATGTTTAGAACAAGTTTTATGTTCAGAGTTTTTCCAAAAACAGATTAGATCATTGCTTTCGAAGGCAAGAAGCAAATCACGTTTTGTAGAAAAATATGTTCTATGTTGGGCGCACAGAACGCACTTTGCTTCCCATCTAGTCCGGTCCAATGCACCGAAAGCCCTTCTAGTGACTCATTAGCTATTCCATGTGCATCGGCGCATTGCGCCGCGCTTTGTTACTATCCAATTTTTTAATTATTCTTTTTCTCTTGTCTTTTGCTCAGAAATCCCTGACCTCTAGTTATTTTGTGGAATAGGCCGACCAATAATGTTATTAAGCACTATTTAAGCCCTGTTTAGCCTGATTAAGTACTGTTTAATTTTAATTAAGTCATATTAAGATTGATTATGTATTGTTTAAGTCTATTTAACTTTAATTAAGTCTTATTAAACTTGATTAAGTCCTATTTAAGTATGATTAAGTCTATTTAAAGTCTGATTAAGTGTTATTAAGACCTAATTAAGTCTGATTAAGCTCCGATTAAGCTTGATTAAGTTTGATTAAGCTTGAATAAGTTCTAATTATGTTCAATTAAGCTTGATTAAGCCATGATTAAGTTCTATTAAGTTTTATTAAGCATGATTTTCATACTTCCATCAATATAAAATTTGTTTAATGCATTTGTAAAGACATTAAGAACTTGAATCTTACTTTAATATTCCTATTAACACGATCATCTCTCTTTTACTATACAATGTTCTCTATCATTCCCCGTTGTTCTAGCTTGATATAAAAGTAGAAACTTAAACATGCTATAATCCTCTCTTTTTTAAAAAAAAAAAGGACATGCTCACGACCATCTCATCTCTTGATTTTCTTCACATGCACGTACTGAACATGCATTGTTGCCATGAGACCTTATAGAAAATTACTCAATAATATATCTGGTAATTACGTGCAATTATTTATGTAAATTTCTCTATTATTTTAAAAGGACTCGCCATCGTTTTATTCGCTCGCTTTAATACCATTATCGTGACTCCTCGGGCTTTGAGCGCTCAAGGCACGATGAGTAAATGTTTTCTATACACACTCTATCTTGGCTTGGACGACCTCTTCGTTGGAATACTCCTAACTAGACCAGGAACTCTTTGTCGAGGCCTCCATAAGACTCTTTGGTTTTGGTGGACGTCTATTGCCGACGAGCTGGTTGTACCATCAATACCTATTTTACCCTTAGGTATTAGTATGATCCAACGGCCTTAGATTATTCTCTCTATACCTTGAGATCACGCTGGACCTCTAGCCTGTGTTCGTAGCACGACTATTGGGCAGTTGTGTCTTCCATCGAACTGCCGGCACACGATCGTGTGTGTTGTGCAACTGTTACTATCGCCTGTTTAACGACGATTTACGGTTACCACTCTAGCTCTCATCTACACTCTTTACACTCTTGTCTATTCACGTTTTCTCCCCACTCTCATCTATTCTTCAATTACTCTCATCTATTCTTTGTACTCTACTTGACCATCATTTGATTGTCTAAGATAACAAACATAACCATGCCAAGCAACATTATAAAGGGCCCGATCTAGTCCTGAGAGATGCGCCTGAAAGGCTATTAACTTGCGGGGTTCAATGTTCAGGGTGTACGGCATAACATCCAAGTGCCATACTATCAAGATTTAATAGAAGACAATCAATCATTATACTATGTTCTCTTGGTTGACAAGAAGATCGACCAACATTATATGCTCTCTCGACTAGTGTACTTTTGTGCAATGTTATATGCTATCTCGTTATATGGTCAATCTTTTATCATGCTAGTTTTACAATATTCTTTTCAAAGTACTATCGTTCTCTTGCTATCATGTGCTATTACTCTCTTGACTATACTTGATCGTTCTCTCTAATTATCCTGCTTTATAAGAGATTAATCACTTAAAGTATGCCTATTTACACGAGATATTAAGTCCTACTCAGCGTTATCGCTCACCCTGTGCTATTTGTTATATGTGTTTCAAGTAAGTCGGATGATGACATTACACATACTAACGAGAATGGACTAGAGTGATGAGCGCCCTGACGTCATAACAATGGAATGATCTTAGTATCATAGAGTCTAGTTAGATATTTACTTAAATATCCTTTCCAATGTAATGATGTCTTTGAGCATTATGTATTGACTCAGAATTAGTAGTTGTAATAGTTTAGGTGATTTATCAATAAATTAAAGAGTTTATTACAATTATTGTACATTAGTTGCTCTGATTTCTGCGACTGTACGCGTAATTCACACTACTATATACTTTACTCACGTCCCCTCGATTTATTTCGCTGCTAAATTGACAAGACGTGACAGAAGAGGAGTGGGAGGATGTGTGTGTGGGATGTTTTGTTTTGTTTTTTAGAATGGGAAGAGGGGTTCGGATGTGGTGAAAGTAAGAGAAGAGGAGTTTTTTTTGTGTTGGAAGAATTGGAGGGGGAAGAGTGGAAGTGGAAGTAGGAGTAGGAGTGGGAGTAGGTGGTGGAGTGGGACTGGGTAGTGGGTGGTGGAGTGGGAATGGAAGAGGGAGTGGGAATGGAAGAAGAGATGGAAGAAGAGGCTTAGGATTTAGGATCTCTCCAAGAGAGACCTAAAAAAACCCAAAAAAGGCTCCTCCCTTTCTTGACCATACTTGACCCATTCTCAGACTTTTCATCAACTTTTTTGTCCTTTTGTCTACTCTTGAGGCTTCATGCATGACAGTGACATAGCGGCACATGCCGACTGGAGGCACTCCAGTGCAGAGGGGGTTGGAGGACTCGGTGCTCGGGTTTTTCACATGATCGACTGCTCGACGTTTCTGCGTCATCCATTGCTCGGTCTTTTGGGTGCTCCGATACTCGAGTTTTTCGAGCGTTCTCATAGTCGGATTTTTTGAGTGCTTTGATACGTAGATTTTCCGAGTGCTTGGTTGTTTGACTTCCAAGTGCTCCGATACTCAGATTTTTCCCAACCAAACTGGCGCCCGATCTCATCTTTTGTTTGGCACTAAGGCCATGCGACTTGATTCGCTATCGGTGGCTGTCTCATAATATTTGGTGTTACTTCTTTTAGTGTCGACAAAATTGAATATGAAATCAGAAAAATATGATGATTTTAAAAATATGAACATCGAGAATTATTGAAGTACGGATATCGAGATAATTTAATATATTAATTTGTGAAGTAATTTTTATTCGATAAAATTTTATTTTAAAAAATTAAATTACAAATATCATAAAATGTATTACCGTTTAATTAATTTATGTTTGAAATTTATCTTAGTTAGATATTATTTAAATATAAAATATAAAATATTAATTTATTTTCTTAAAAATTCTTGCTGCATTACACATGAAGGAAGTCGATATTGTTTTATATATTTTTTAAACAGTCATGCACGCGTAAGGGTCATAAGGTTATTGATCTGAAACCAACGAACAATATCATTTATGCCCACGCCTCCAACCTTCTAGAAGCGAGGTGGAGTCGGCGAGCCATGACGTCAAAATTTTCCGGGTAGGCCAACCGCCGACATGATTTCGACGGCTATCTATCGCCGTGACGTCGAAGTCAGCCGTGTAGTCGTGTCTACCGGGGGGGCAAAATTATTGGAGAGCAACGGCCACAGAAGGCGGCTTTACAGCTGGGGAATCACAGAGGACGGGCCCCGGACATAGGTCCCCGAGATCACAGCACACAAAAAAAAAAAAAAAAATATATATATATATATATATATATATGTCACTTATTGATCACGCATTATTTCAAGATATTTGAGTCTTATTCAAATTTATTTTACATATCAAGACGGAATATAAACTAATATGCGTCTGCAATTATCAAAAGAGGATAAAGAAAAACTCGAATATTTCTCTCCATAAACAAGTTCGTCAAGATATTGGTCAATTTTTATCGACTACCTCAAATTCGTCATGATATACGAGTGATTTTAAATAACAAATAATCATGAGTATTTTTATTATTTTTATTAAAGATATTTTTATATTATTAATATGATTTTGATATTATCTTTAGAAGACGTTACAGATTTCGATAATAAAATTAATATAAAATTATTATAATTATAAAAAAAATATGTTGATTTTAAAAATGAATATCGAGAATTACTGAAGTATGATATCGAATTAATTTGATATATTATTTTTGAAGTAATTTTTACTCGATAAAATTTATTTTAACAAAAATAAATTAAAATTATCATAAAATAAATCACCTTTTAATTAATTTATATTTGAAATTTTTTTAATATATATGTCGCGCCCAACTGACTGTCAAAAGTGTATTACCGATTAAAAGTTTTTAGTGTGCTATCCGACTAATAACGTTTTTCAAAGAAAACCTTTTAAAATGCTTCTGGACGAGGGGCAGGCTTCTCGAGAACCTCCTCTTAGGCTCTTAACACCGTTCTTTGCGCACGCGGTAGCTGCTGCCATGGACTCCGACCGTCGCCACTCCGCATCTTCTTCTTCCCACACACATGGTCCCGGCCACACGCTCCCCTTGGTCGACACGGCCACGTGTTCGCCCGCAGGCGTCCGCGCGCCATCCTCACCACCCCCGCCAACGCCATATCCGTCGCCGCCTCCATCAGTCGCGCCTCCGAGGCCGCTACCCGTGGAGACCCTGTTGGTCGAGATCCCCCCGCAGAGGCTGGCGTGCCGGAGAATCTGGCCGACACCAACTCGGCGGATGCGCAGATGAACGTCCTTTTATCGACGGCCCGTCTCCGGGGGTCCATTCGAGCTGCTCCTTCGGGAGCACCGCCCCGCGCCGTCGTCTCCGATATGTTCTTTCCCTGGTCGGGGGAGTGGCGGAGGAGCTCGGAGTGCCGAGGCTGGTCTTCCACGTGACCAGCTTCTTCTTCTCCCGCTGCCTCTTCGACACCCTGTTTCCACCATCCTCCGCCGGAGAGGCTCAGATGGGGAGAGGGCGAGCTCTATGCCGTCCCGGGGCTCCCCCATCGCTAGAGCTCGATCGAGCCAAATCCCCGACTTTCCGGCAGCATACGCCGCAGTTCGCGGAGCTCTTCGCCAAGGCGAAGCAGGCGAGAAGAAATGCTTCGGCGTCGTCGTGACAGCTTTTTTACGAATTGGAACCGAGTAGCCGACCACTACAGGAAGGCCGTGGGGATGAAGGCGTGGCACGTCGGGCCCGTCTCCCTCTGCAACGACCACCACGGCGCACAGGTCTGCGAGGGGCGGCGCCGGCGTCGACCCAGACAATGCTTGAGCTGGCTAGCCTCCAAGGATCCCAGATCCGTCCACCTATGTCTGCTTCGGTAGCCTGTGCCTCTTCACCGCCGCCCAACTGCGCGAGATAGCGCTGGCTTGGAGGCCTCCGGCACCCCTTCGTCTGGGTCGTTCGTGACCTCGCCGGAAAGGGCGGTCCGTGTCGGAGCCCTGGCTGCCGGAGGGAATTCGAGGAGCGACGGTGGGGACGGGCATGGCATCAGGGGGTGGGCTCCTCAGCTCCTCCTGCTCAACCACGAGGCCGTCGGGGGCTTCGTGACCCACGCGGCTGGAACCTCGTGCGTGGAAGGATCACGGCGGGGCTTCCCATGGGGCGTGGCCCATGTTCGCCGACCAGTTTTCTACAACGAACGGCTGCTGGTGCAGTTACTGGGGTTGGGTGTGTCGATGGGCGGGGCGATGCGGTACACTCTGCGGGAGGAGAGAGCCGCTGTGGGGCAGAGGGGTGTCGCGAGCGGTGAAGGTGTTGAGGTGGTGGGGTGCGGAGATGCGGCTGGGGACGAGGAGACTGAAGGAGGCGGCGAGGGCGGCGATGGGGAGGGGTTCATCCTAACGGCGAATGGGTTTCTGATAGAGGAGCTGCTGGGGAAGCAGACCACGCCGGAACGAGTCGAGAGCCAGAGAAATGATTTGTAAACAGTGACTATTATCTATTAGTAGATTTCTACCCGTGCGATGCGATGGACGTGTTTTTTTCTCAAATATGTATTTAACTGTAATAAATTTATAATGTTATAAATTAGATTTCACAGGATTGTTATTGATAATATAATTATTTTGAGTATTGAAAGGAAACATTACCATATAATAACATAACATTTTACCTATCTTAAGTTGAAAAATATATGAAAACATTCAAATATTAGTTCTATGTGCCAATACATGGAACATCTTTGAAGAAGTTTCAAATTTAAAGACAAATGTATGATTTCTAAATAGAAGTGCTATTAGAAAATCTTAATTAGACATTAATTGATTTAAATAGAATATTATATGCATGTGATACGGATAAGTACCACCGACGTGGGGTCCACGGATGTGGCCGACGATGCTGGGTCGTCGGATCAATTGGCAAGGTCCTCGGCATAAATCTTTCCGTCCCCATATAAGGAAATCCCAGCTGTGCTTACCTTCTCCGAAACCTCATTCCTAACAAGGAAAGGCTCTGAGATCTCGGGTCGCGCAGCCCCTCCGTCCCTAGCTGGCAACTGCCAGTTGCAAACCAAGGGACAGCATCCGTGATCGCGCCCCTTACTTTGGACTTGACTCTACAAGGAAACTGCATGGCTAACTAAGGCAGGGGAAACCCACCTTGCTCAACCTCACCCTATAAAAAGCGAAGGAGACGCTTAGGCCAAGGTATGCTACTCGTGGCATTAGAACTCTCTTACATCTTCTCTCACAATTGACTTGGGCGTTGGAGTGTCTCCCACCGAGGCCACTCGTGGTTCTTTGCATGCAACGCAGAAGTCTGAGCCGACGACGACATCGCCATCGCCTTGGGGCCCACCCGATTTGACCCCGTCAAATCTCCCTTTGCTTGTGCAGCAACATTTGGCGCCGTCTGTGGGAACTTCGATACAAAAAGCTATCCCCAATGGCACCCAAGGTAAAGGCGGTCGCTCGCACGTCGGAGGAGGAGGTCACCCTCGTCAACACCACCGAAGCAGCGGTGGGACATCCAATACAGGGGACCAAGACTCATCGACCTCGTCGCGGCTCGAACGCGTCGAGCAAACGTTAGCGAGTCTCCAACTGATTCTGATGAGGCTGGAGCAGAACCAGCGGGCCCCCCCGCTAGGGACGAAGTCCGAGTCGCCCAGCGGAGCAGCTCAAGGTGAGCAAAATGATGCCGAGGCTCCCAACCGACAGCGCTCGGTTCCGGCGTTGTCGGCAAGCCACGCCGACGCTCCACCATTGGTAGGTGGAACCCCGGCACCCGCCCGCCTATTGTTCAAGCCGACAACGCTCCTCCCGTCACGCCGATGACGGCCGCGGGAATTGCAGCAAGGACCGACCTCGCCGACCACTTCTCGGCGGAGTCCGCCCCGGGTACTAACAGCGAGTTTCCCTCGACTCGCGGTGGAAAGACGACCTGCGAGAAATGAACAGAAGATAGAGGCCTTGCAGCTCGGAACCCGCGCTCCTTCTGTGGCGACGCTTCTCACTCCTCGCCATTCACGAGGAAATCACCTCGGCGCCAGTCCCATTGAAATTCCAACTGCCCAAATTCCGGCGATATAATGGAACAACTAATCCCGTCCACACCTTGATCATTTTCAGGGGCAGGTGGAAATGATAAATGTGACTGATGCTTTAAAATGCAGAGCTTTCATGTCAACTTTGGATGATGCGGCGCTACAATGGTTCAAAGCGCTACCAGCGCGGTCGGTTCCGAGCTTCGCCGACCTGGCGCAAAGGTTCCTTGACCACTTCTATAACACGGTGCAGCACTCGCTATGCACTGACGACTTATGGCTGGTATCGCAGAGAGAGGGCGAGATGTTTCGCGATTACGCCAAGCGCTTCCAGGTCGAGATAATGAAAGTGGTGGACCTGGATCTAAGAACCGCAGTCAACATCCTTACTAGGGTATGCACCGACGCGGCGTTCGTGGCATCAATCGCCAAAAAGCCACCGATAAGCCTCTCCGACCTCCTCTCTCTCATATGCAGAAGTACGTCCGACTGGAGTCGACCCTTGGAGACGCCGGGCGACTCAAACGACCATTAGAGAGAGGAGCGCGAGCTCGGGGCCGAGCGAGAAAAGGCCGAGGAGGGAGGAGCACCGCGGAGATAGGCGCCGGAGCTAGAAGGCCGGCGAACATCGGACCAACGACCCGACGAGTACCGCCGCGTCAGGGATTACCTCGATTCGGAAGCTGCCATCAGAGATCCTCCCCGTCATCAAGAAACTTCCGGAGTTCAGGCGACTTGAACCAATTGCGAGGCCTCCATCTGGGCGAGGGGCCGACCTATATTGTGAGTATCATAGAGGCTATGGACATTTAATTGACCAATGCAGGAGCCTAAAGATGGAAATAGCGGAGATGCTGCGCCGAGGAATAATCGGGAAGGACGTCGTCGATGGCAAGCCCAAGAATAGGGAGCCAGAAGAAGATCGCGAACACGAGGGGAAAGGGGCCGTCTTGGTCCTCGCAGGCGGACCAGCAGGAGGCGGCGACAGCAGCAGAAAAAGAAAGGCGTACGCATCGGCTATCATCCTCGGCGTGAGCCAACCGGCACCGAACTTGAAGGAGGTGATCACATTTTCCGCCGAAGACGCGATCGGGCTGAGCTTCCCTCACGACGACGCGCTAGTCATCCACGCCGACGTCAACGGGTACACCGTGCATCGCATCCTCGTCGACAACGGAGCGGCGCCCGACGTCCTCTTCTACGATTGCTTCTTGAAGATGACGAATCTAAGCGCAGAAATCAAGCCAGTCACCACACCTCTATTCGGGTTCAGCGGAACACCAGTGACCGCCGAGGGATCCATCAGGCTTAAGGTGACTCTGGGCACCCGTCCTCGACATGTGACGGTTGAGGTCGACTTCCTTATTGTGAAAGTAAAGTCGGCCTACAACGCGATCTTTGGACGTGGATTGCTCGGGAAGCTCGGGGGGGTGCCATCGACATATCATCAGAAGTTGAAGTTCCCAACTCCTAACGGAGTGGGAGAAGTTGTCGGAAGTCAGGCCGAGGCACGCCTCTGCTATGTTAACTCGATCAAAGCAAAAGAACCAGCTATTTCTGAGTACGTGCCACTTGCCGACGACGCGATTTTCGATGATGTCCAAAAACATGAACCAGCCGAACTTACTAAGCAAATAAAAATAACAAACGGACTACTAACTATCGGGACCGAACTCGGCAAACTAGAAGATGACATCGCAAAATTCCTCGGTCAAAGCGGCGACGTATTCGCCTGGTCCGACGACGACCTGCCGGGGGTGGATCCAAGCATTATTCAACATCACTTGAACGTCAATCCCGAGGCCCGACCAATCCGCCAGAAGAAGAGACCCTTGTCGGCCGAAAGGCAAGAAGTGGTCGAGAGCAACTTAACAAAATATTTGCGTGCAGGAACCGTTAGAAACTCGTTCTATCCAGACTGGGTCGCCAACGTCGTCCTGGTGCGAAAGGCGAATGGCAAATGGCGGATGTGTGTTGACTTCACCGACCTAAACAAAGCCTGTCCAAAGGACAGCTTCCCATTACCTCGGATCGATCAACTGGTTGATTCGACCGCCGGACACGAGCTGTTGAGCTTCCTTGACGCCTACTCGGGCTATCATCAGATAAGAATGGCCCCGGAGGATGAGGATAAAACATCTTTCCCACTGAGAGAGGTTTGTACTGTTTCACTCGTATGCCTTTCGGACTAAAAAATGCAGGAGCAACATACCAAAGGCTGGTCAACAAAATGTTCGAAAAGCAAATCGGCAAAACCATGAAGATTTACATTGACGACATGCTGGTAAAAAGCCGACAATCCGAGGACCACGTCAAAGACTTGGCCGAGGCTTTCGAAGTATTGCGACATTACGGGATGAAGCTGAACCCGGAAAAGTGCGTCTTCGGCGTCAGAGCTGGAAAATTCCTAGGCTACCTCGTCTCTCAAAGGGGCATTGATGTCAACCCCGACAAAGTTCGTGCAATCCTCGACATGTCGGCTCCGAGGACGGTAAAAGAGGTACAACACTTAATGGCAGGATAACTGCTCTTAGCAGGTTCATGTCCAGGTCGGCGGAACGTTGCCGACCTTTCTTCGAGATTTACGGAAGGGTCGCTTCGAATGGGACCGAGGAGTGCCAAAGAGCCTTCGACCAGCTAAAGGAATACCTGGCGAACGTGCTGACATTAAGCAAGCCAAACGACAACGAAGAACTGCTATTATACCTATCTGCGACGAACTATTCCATCAGCTCGGTGCTCGTCCGAGAAGAAGATCGAGCCCATCTCCCAGTGTACTATACAAGTAAAGCGCTACGAGGAGCCGAACAGCGCTACACCAACCTTGAGAAGCTCGGTTATGCTCTCGTAATGGCAGCCCGACGATTACGCCCGTATTTTCAAGCACACAAGATCGTTGTCCTCACCGACGCTCCGCTCCGACCAATTTTCGAGCGACCCGAGTCCTCAGGGAGGTTGGCAAAGTGGGCCGTCGAGCTCGGCGAATTCGATATCGATTTCAGGCCCCGGGTCGCTATCAAAGCCCAGGCCCTCGCGGATTTTATTTCCGAGGGCACCGCCCGGGCAGCGGTGGACGAAGAACCCAACGAAAGTTGGGAAATTTTCGTCGACGGTGCCTCAAATTCCAGAGGAGGCGGTGCGGGTGTAGTAATGCGATCTCCCGAGGGCCTCGACTTAAGGTACGCTGTTCGTTTCGGTTTTGAAGCATCTAACAATGTGGCAGAATACGAAGCGGTGGTGTCCGGCTTGAAAATGGCAAAAACCCTTGGGGCAAAGAGGGCACGCATTCACAGCGACTCCCAGTGGTCATCGGCCAGTATCCCAGATGTTCGAGGCGAAAGAGGCAAAGCTCGCCTTGTACAAGCCGAGGTGCTGAAGATGATGGCATAATTCGACTCAGCGGAGTTCATAAAGATACCAAGGTCCGAGAACGAACAGGCCGACGAGTTATCGAAGATCGCGTCGTCGGCACTAGAGTCGCCTCCATCCCTGTTGATAGAAGAGTTAATGGAGCCAACCATAGCGTCCAAGGATGTAATGAGCATCGACGTAGGGTCGACGTGGATGACCCCATTGATAAATTTCCTCAGGAACAATGTGCTACCAGAAGACAAGAGCGAAGCCGAGCAAACTAGGAGGCGATCATCAAGGTTCTTCATCCTCGGCGACGACCTATACCGAAAAGGGTTTAGCTACCCGAATCTCCTATGCGTAGATCCAGTCCAAGCCGAAAAAATCATCGGCGAAGTACACGAAGGTACGTGCGGCTCTCATGCAGGCCCAGATCCCTGGTGAGAAGAATAACCCGACAAGGATACTGGTGGCCGACGATGCTTAAAGACGCCGAGGAATATGTCAAATGTTGTCAGCAATGCCAATTATTCGGCAAAATCGACCGACAATCTCCGACAGAGCTCACGACTATAAACTCCCGTGGCCGTTCGCGCAATGGGGAATGGATATCCTCGGACCCTTTCCCCCAGCATCTGGCCAAAGGAAATTCATAATCGTTGGCGTTGACTATTTCACCAAATGGGTCGAAGCCGAACCTTTGGCTAAAATCACCGACGCCAACGCCTGGGGTTTCGTGTGGAAAAATATTATTTGCAGGTTCGGCCTACCACGGACGATCATCACCGACAACGGAAGACAATTTGACAACCTCAAGTTCCGTAAGAATTGCGAAGCTCTCGGGATTGAGCACAGGTTCTCCTCAGTAGCCCACCCTCAGTCAAATGGGATGGCCGAGGTAACCAACCGAACTATCTTAGATGGAATAAAGAAAAGAGTTGTAGGCCACAAAGGTGCCTGGGCCGACCAGCTCCAGCATGTGCTGTGGGCATATAGGACAACGCCGAGAGAAGCCACTCGCGAAACACCTTTCGCGTTGGCCTTCGGATGGAGGCAGTATCACCCGTGGAAATGCTTGTCCCTTCAAAGAGGGTAATCGGGTTCGATGAGGCAAACAACGACCGGTCCTTGCGCGACGAGCTTGACCTCATAGAAGAGAGGCGTGGAAATGCGTCCACGAGGATGGGATTTATCAAAGAAGAATCAAGAAAAACTTCGACAAGAAAGTCAAACCGCGACACTTCGCTGTTGGAAGCCTTGTCCTCAGGAAGCTCGCATCTCGGACCCAAAGCGGCTAGCGGGAAGTTGTCGCCAAATGGGAAGGACCTTACAGATCGTCGGAGACCTCGGCCATGGTGCCTATCGACTCGAAAACCTTGAGGGTTCTGTCGTACCGGGACGTGGACGCGGAACACTTGCGTAAATATTACGCCTAATAAGAATACGAGGTCGTCCGGCACTCTAAAAATACGAGGTCGCTCGGCACTCTAGGATACGAGGTCGCTTCGCACTCTAAAAATACGAGGTCGCTTCGGCACTCTAAGGATACGAGGTCGCTTCGGCACTCTAAAAATACGAGGTCGCTTCGGCACTCTAGGATACGAGGTCGCTTCGCACTCTAAAATACGAGGTCGCTTCGGCACTCTAAGATACGAGGTCGCTTTGGCACTCTAAAATACGAGGTCGCTTCGGCACTCTAAGGATACGAGGTCGCTTTGGCACCTAAAAATACGAGGTCGCTTCGCACTCTAAGGATCGAGGTCGCTTTGGCACTCTAAAATACGAGGTCGCTTCGGCACTCTAAGGATACGAGGTCGCTTTGGCACTCTAAAATACGAGGTCGCTTCGGCACTCTAAGGATACGAGGTCGCTTTGGCACCCTAAAATACGAGGTCTCTTCGGCACTCTAAGGATACGAGGTCACTTCGCGCTCCAAAGATACAAGGTCGCTTCTACAGGAACGAGTCGCATCGCCCCCTTCTGAATAAGCAAGTCGCCCCGATAGGCTACCAGACAAGATCATACGAGGTCGCACAGTTCGACAAAAGAGGAAATAAGCACCTTGGCTCAATGATCGACAAAGAAGAAAACTATTCCTTGGGCGCAACGTCCTCGGCCAATACCTTCTCGGCAGCTTCGGCGAAAATCTCGTCGGCCGCCTTCGACATGGCTTCATCAACCGCGACCGCGGCAGCTTGCTTCTCGTCTTGCTTCGTCCCGCGGACGGCCGAGAGGTCAAGATCAGGGAACTGCTCCGCGACGCGAGCAAGGCAATCATTATAACCCTCTCCAAAGAGGCTAGTTATCTCCTCGGCAAGCTCCTCCGAAGAGCGATACTCCTGAATCGCCGCCTCCCGCTCGTCCGACACGAGCTGCGTTGTCTTCTCGCGGTATAGATTGAATGACTTAGCCTCGGCGGCGAGGGCCGACCTAACGTCCTGAAGTGCTTCCTTCTCGGCCTGGAGGGCCTTGTTCGCAAAGTCAAGCTGCGCCCTGAGCTCGCCCTCGATCTTCTTCGCTTCATCGGTCTCCTTCTGACGAAGGGATTTCTCTGACGCGACCAAGGCCTCCACCTCGGCGACGCGCTTGTTAAAAGACTCGGCCTTCACCTCGGCTCGGTGAACGAAGGCATCGTAATTCGCCATTAGCGCCAGAACCGTGGAGTAAAATTCGCTGACCAACCTCCGAGGGGACTTCGCTAAGGTGTCGGTTTTCAGCTCGACAGGTATCGACGTCTGCCCCCAGTTAACTGGATCGAGGTTGATCTTGGGTGCAACCGGCTCCTTAGGGGGGACTGATGCGGAGGGCGTCGAGCTGTGAAGACGCTTTGTCGGCCTCTCCACAACAGCCTGAGTCGAAGCCTTTGCTTCTGAACTCCCCTCCATCTCCTTTCTCGCCGCGACGACGACGGGTTCCGAGCCTTCCAGGGACCTTCTCGGCCGCTGCGGGTCCCTCCGAGAACGCGCAATATCGACCAGAGAGGGGCGGGGCCTCGCCTTGCGCGTCGGGGATTTCATCTCGGCCATCGCTGTATAGACAACAAAGCCAATGATCTGTCAAAAAAGGACCAAAGGACTCGCGGGAAAAGGCAAAAATGACGCACGACGACCTTCTAAGCCTTCAGCAATTAAGTCAGCAGATCGTCGGATGGTTCGGTCAGGTCGGGTTTCTTCGTCTCTCGTAGATATGCGAAATCCCAAGCTCGGCTTCACTAAGCTTTGGGGCTCGAACGCCTTCTGACGAACGTTAACCGAGGACCACTCAGTCGGAAAAGGCCACCACCGGGAGAATATATGAAGACAAACTCCCTCTTCCACCCATGCACGGACGACGGAAGATTCTTTACAAGCTGACGACCCGACCTAGCCGTGAAGTACAACCAGTCGCCAAATGGTTTGACAGAAAAACAATAGAAGAAGAGGCGGATTGTCGGACACACGGCGGCCAGTGCGCGCAAACGGCCAGAAAGCCGACGATCGCCCGCCACGCATTGGGCGTCAACTGCGAAGGGCGGCCCCAAGCTCGAAAAAAAGGGGATATGACGAAAGGTGAAAAGGAAAACGCAGACCTCCACGGACCGCCTCATTATACACACAAACCCCCCCATCTTGCGTAATGGGCTTGAAACCGCTTATTGGCAAAAAATACCACATCGGCGGGAAGCTTGGGGCTCAGGCGCTTCCTGATCCATTTGAAGGTCTCGGAGGTTGTTGCGCACCAAGCGTCTTCGACATTATCGGCTTGGCGGAGATCCCCAGAGGTGTGAGCCGAGGGGGCGCGTGGGACATACTTCCCAGGCCGGACTTTCAAAACGAAATCCTCCTCAACCGGACCATAGATGAAGGTGCCGGTCCGGGGGTCATAACTAGAAGGGGCATCACTATCCGTCCTGAGGAGGATTCCGTGTCGGAAGGGAAGAAGGCGTTTGCTCATGGCTTACCTCGAGGAGTGCAAGCGAGGGCTGAGCCGACGACACGGATCTGAGCGGAGGAGGAAAGAACACGACGTCGGAAAAGGCTATCCGCAATCACCGGGGAAGAAACAGGTAGGACCTTTCCTGCAACAGATCCGGCTATTTGTAAGAGATACAGCCGTGGCGCAATCAGACGGTCGTGAGCAAATTGATGCATCAGAGGAGGTAAAAGCCGCCACGTGTCAGAAGCCGAACGGACAAAGTACTGCACACCAGGATCGCTAACGCTTACCGCCATTCGGGAAGCAATCATTAGCAACAAATCGAGGCAATCGCGCGCCGATCGGCCTCTCAAATCGCACATTATATGCACGATCTCCGATACTTCCTGTCAGAACCGTCGCCTGGGAGAAACAAGACCATTCTCGGCTGATGCGTTCAGAGATTCTCGGGAAAGCTGCGGCGAAGAGTCAATTCCGCTAGCCTTCTCATTGGATCTGCTGATCCAATGAGAAGCCGGGGGGACTGGTGATACGGATAGTACCACCGACGTGGGGTCCACGGATGTGGCCGACGATGCTGGGTCGTCGGATTATTGGCAAGGTCCTCGGCATAAAATCTTTCCGTCCCCATATAGGAAATCCCAGCTGTGCTTATCTTCTCCGAACCTCATTCCTAACGAGGAAAGGCTCTGAGATCTCGGGTCGTGTCATGCCCCGCCAATTTAGCAGCGGAATAAATCGGAGAGGCATGAACAACGAGTATGGTAATGTAAATTGCGCATACATTCGCAAATATCAGAGCAACTAATGAACAATAATGGCATAAAACTCATCATTTTATTATAATTCAACTAAACTATACAACCACTAATTCAGCCAAAACATAGGGCTCAATTACATTATTACTTGGAAAAGAAATCTAAAGCAAATATCGAACTAGACTCTAGGTACTAAGGACACTCCATCGCTATGACTTCAGGTCCGCTCATCACTCCAATTTAATCCCGTTGTTGTGTGTAGGTCGTCACTTGACTTACCTGAAAACACAATAACAATAACGAAGGGTGAGCGATAACGCTCAGTAGACTTAATATCTCATGTAAACAAGCAGGCTTTAAATGTTTAATGTCTTGTATAGCAGGTTAACTAGTGAGATCGATCAAGTAAAGTCAGAGAGTAATAGCACATTGACTACGAGAGAACGATAGTAAACGAGAGGATGATAGCATATTCACAAGTAATTGCAACTAGTATGATAGAGGATTGGCCATATAGTGAAGGAATATGTAACGTCTGCACCAAGGTGCACTAGCACTTCCCAGTCGAGCATCATGTCAACCCAGAGATATAGTAAAGCGATTGTTTGATTGTCATAAATTAATTGTAATTGTTGTTGAATGGCGCTGGATGCATGCCGTACACATCCTGATCATGTAACCCTGCAAGGAAATAGCACTCTTCGGAGCTCCTCCCAGGACCAGACCGGGCCCTATTGCTTTGGCATATAGTACTTGCTTTTTAATTTAGACAATCAATTGTATGGCCAAGAGAGTACCAAGAAAAGATAAGAGAATAGTAGAGAGAACGTGAACAGATGAGAGGATATAGACATTAGATGAGATAGAGACAATTTCGTAAAACACGTGAAATTCCGATAGTAACGGTTGCACAGCACCAGGTCGGGTGCCGACAGTCTGGTGGAAGTCACAACTGCCCCTTAGCCGTGCTGTGTACACGGGTCAGTGGTCCGTGTGAACTCAAGAATAGAAGGAAAATACTAAGGTTTGGATCGTACTGATCCCTAAGGTGTAACAGGTTTTGGGTACAACCAGCTCGTTGACTAAGGACGTGCGCCAAAGCCAAGAAGACTTACGGAGGTCTTGACAAGGAGTCCCTAGTCCAGTCGAGAGTATTCTCGGTGGAGAGGTGGTCCAAGTCAAGGAAAAAGTGTGTAGAAAACGGGTCTGTCGTGCCTCGAGTGCTCGAAGGCCGAGGGAAAACGGTAACGGTAAATAAAATGCGCGAGTCAAAACGGAAACAATTGTATTTAACAAAATAGGGTAATTTAATCATTTATTTCGATAATTTACCGAATACATTATGCATAATTTATCAAGGTCAATTGGCATTTATTAATGTTGTGTGTGCGTAAGTGTAAGGAAATCTTGAGGATATGATAAGTCGTGAAAAATGTCATTTTAAATAATTAAATGTATATCCTTAAAGCCATTTATTAATTTGCCAAGTCAATTTAACAATAACATGATTTTAAACATGGCTAATTAGAGGGTATAAAGCATAATCATCAGGGCATATAAGCAAATTCGGGTTCTGGCTATTTTCCTGTAACGCGACAGAGGTACCCGTCGCGACTCCAAGTCGCGACAAGGCGGCTGGACGCGACAAGCGAACCGGAGTCGCGGCGGCTTAGGTCGCCGCGTTATTAACGCGACATGATAGAGGGGCGCGACTCGACTGGTATCGCGGCGGATCGCGCCGTCGCGATAGCAGGAGAGTCCGGCCCATTTTTCTTTTTTTCCAGGGCGAGTTATCTGTGATACAGGGACGTTGTAAATTCCATATAAAATAGTACGGTGATCCAAAAAGCATGAAACCAGTTTTAAACGAAAGTAGACATGTATATCTATCAACATGCATAATTAATTTGAAAATATACAAGGTTTAGACATGCATTGATCAAGTAACTTTTCGGTGACCTAAACAGGTACAGTCAGGGTTCAACGAATTATTAGAGATGTATACATGATGAAAAATTCTGAAACCAGTGGCGTTTGAAAGCTAACATGTAGTAGTATTTATGATAATTTTATCATGGAATGATGTCAAGTGTGCACGAGGTTAAAAAGGAAACAAGAGAGTTGAGTGCACAGATCTGACAGATATTCAAAGATTTAATTCTCCCTAATGGGAGATCGAAATCAAGCAAGACCAGGGGCGTTTGAAAGCTAGTGTGATGTAGTATATCTGAAAATTTTATCATGGCATGAGAGCATGTACACATCGGGAATAGAGAAAAACATGAGATTAGGGTTCATGGTGACAGCAGGATTTCACGAATTTAATTCGCCCAAATGGGTGAACGAAATACCACGAAACCATAGGCTTTTGAAGAGGTACATGAAGGCTACCTAGGGGAATTATTTCACGATTTTTATTGAGAGATTGCCTACCTTTCGTGAAGAGATGAAAACCCTAGTTTGGATGACGAAAATCCGAAAACCCTTCTTGTTCTAGCCTCCTCCTCCTTGCTCCTTTGTCTCCAGCCCTTCTCCTCTTTCTCCAGAGCTCTAGCCACGAAAATGGGTTGCTAATGATGAGTTTTTTTTGTGTATATGGCCATCTATAGGAGTCCTAGTCATTATAAGAGTCCTCCTTTCCATTAAACTCTAAATTTCCTTCCTTATCTCCCACTTTCTCTTATTTATCCACCTAATATGGCTAGGGAGAGAGCTAATTTCGTGGGTAATGGTTTAGGATAGGATTAGGACTTTTATTAAGATATTTATAAGCTAGTTTAGTCATTATCTTATCCCTTTTTAATTTATTTAAATATTAACTCCGAATTTACACATTTATCTCCCATATTCTAGCATTAATCCACTAATTGGCTTAGGGAGAGATCTAATTTTATGGCTAATGTGTTAGGATGGGATGTAGACTCTTTTTAAGATATATATGAGTCATATTAGTGCTTTAATGACCCCTTTTTAATTAAGAGATATAATATAGTTACGAATTTCCCTATTAATTTGGGTCTCTTATATTTAACTCAATTGTCTCTCATCTAAATCCCAATTTTAGATTAGATAGAGTCCTATTGGGTTAGACTAGGGTTAGAACTCTTTTAAGATAAGTAAGAGTTAAAATAATCATTATCTTAACCCTTTTCTATTTATTAATTAATTAGATACGAATTTCTCTTAATTACTTCTCCTCTCATAATGGGCTATCCCTATTTGGGCCCATCATTCCATGCTTGGACCACTTATGCAACCCATACTTAATTTTGTCTTAATAGATTTTTAATTACTTCGAATTATTCACCCTTTATTCTAATTTAACTCTATTTATCATATTTATTCAAGTAATTTTATATTTTTAAATTGAATGAATATTATTCATGCCAATAATTCTAACCTTCATCATTTGAGCTCTTACTCTTGGCCCAATAACTCGTGTGAGCTTAATTGTACAACCCATGTACTTACTTTACTTAATGGATTTTTAATTATCCTTTATTAGATAATTTATTCATGGGCCAAGATTGTCTATTGGTCCAAATATCATAATGGACTATCATCCCATATATTTAAAGTCTACTCATATATTTATTTTTATTTATAATCCACTTTGGGTGAGAAAATAATGGGTTCTTCGACTTATTCCTTAATTACGCTAATAAGTCGCATAATTTCTTAAACTAAGTCCAAATGATTTTTCTATGCCCAGATTTCATGATGGGTCATTAGAGAACATTATTTAACGTATAACTACTATTTTTACGAAATTTTTATAGAGGTTAATACGCATGTGATAATAATGCGTACATTTTTAATTGATTGAATTTATTAATTGATAAAATTTCAATTTATCTATAATTATTAATTAATGGATTTTCCGGGGTACTACATCGCGGCAACCCCTCCGTTCCTAGCTGGCAACTGCTAGCTGGAAACCGAGGGACAGCATCCACTGATCGCGCGCCCCTTACTTAGGACGTTGACTCTACAAGGAAACTTGCACGTCTTAACTAAGGCAAGGGGGAAAAACCCACTGCTCAACCTCACCCTATAAAAAGCGAAGGAGACGCTTCAGGCCAAGGTATGCTATCGTGCATTAGAACTCTTATCATCTTCTCTCGCAATTGACTTGGGCGTCGGAGTGTCTCCCCACCGAGGCCACTCGGTGGTTCTTCGCAGGTACACGCGAGAAGTCTGAGCCGACGACGACATCGCCATTGCCTTGGGGCCCACCCGATTTGACCCCGGTCAAATCTCCCTTTGCTTGTGCAGCAACACATTGGTTATCCACAATCAAGTGATAATTAAACATCAGATAAGCTCATTGGGTGTACTTAGTGTTTATTGTGTACCCTGAGCTCTTCAAATCGGAAGGTGGAAGGTCTGCTCAAATTGTCACATAATAGCTTCAAGGATTTGTCTCCCTGATAGAAACGATAGAAAATCAAAAGTGTTTTAGATTACAGGTATAGTGAGTGAATATAAAAATATTTAACGTATTTATGTCATTAAACTGTGTTTTAGATTGCAGGTACAATGAATGAATATACAAACATTTAACATATATCTATTGATGAAGTATTTCCGGTTGAATGACAGGGAGAGAGCTTTGCTTTTTTTGTGATCTAACACCAACAATTTAGAAGGGTTGAAATTAGATTAAAATTAAAGATGTTGAACATGATTATTTTACAACAAAAAAAGTACTCTAACATAATAATTCTATCTTCCTAATGCAGGTTTTGTTGGCCCATAAAATAATATTTAGAAGTGTAAAATGAAAATAATAAATCTTTTTATTTTAGCACTTCTTAAATCGCCAAAAAATTATGCATCCACAACATAAAGATGAATATTAAGTGACACCTCAATATATATGTTAGCATGCATGACATTAAGAAAAAAATAATGAATGGTCAATTGTTATGACACAAATATTAAGTAACACCTTAATATATAGTTAGCATGCATGACATTAAGACAAAAAATATAATGAATAGTCAATTGGTATTGCATGGCGCATTTGTTTAAAAATAAACATGTAGTTTGATAATCTAAACTATATACTGCATAAAGAAAATATATTATTTAGCACTTTATGGAGCATGAAGTGGATAGGGTGGGTAGGGTAGAGAAGATGAGGGTGAAGATATGCGGCGATTGGTTCTTACATGGCGCAGGGCCAAGTAGAAGGTGGCAGAGATAGTGCAATAATAATAAGAACATTTGAGGTACCACTAAATCATATCTACATCACATTTTTTACGATGGCCAACGACGCAATACTGTGTTTGGCGAGTAGCAGGTCACCGTTCGGGTCTCGAACCCGACACACAGTAGTATGCACAATTTTAATGATTTTTTATATTTAAAAAAAACTATAAATGGAAAAATAATGTTACATAATCAGTTTTTTTTTTTAAAATTAAAACTGAGTAGGAAAAAAAGTTGAACCGTCTTCTACTACAGCGCTACTATAGCTACTGCGCTACAGTGATCGCAAAGTCTTTGAAAAAAAAAATGTCAAACTCCACTGCATCCGGCGGCTGCTGCTCTCACTGCTCAACAACGGTGGTCTCCTTTAAGATTTACATTAACACAGAATTTGCACTGTCACCGTCGCCAGTTGCCAATGGCGGGGATATATTTCATGTATATAAAGATTTGAAAAAAGTTCTCTGGAGTTGGAAGAGCGTGGGTAGAGAGAGCATTGCAGAGCCTAGAGAGAGAGAGAGAACGTTAGAACGACATGGATATGGTGTTCAGTGACTGGCAGAGAGGGAGGCCCCCACGGCCCGTCAAAACTCCTTAAAGTATCATGTCCGACTGGTGGATGCATATACAATATAGAGAGGTTGCACTGTGGCAGGTTGACGGTGGGGTCATCGGCGTCCATGTACACAACAGATCTCAGTGCAGTTGGAGTCAGGGAGGGTGGGAGGAGTGCTGTTGGAGAGAGAGAGAGAGAGGAGAGAGAGAGAGAGAGAGAGAGAAAGAGACTATCCAGGTGCATGCGAATGTGGTGGCATCCGCACGACCCCAGCAGAGAGAGAGAGAGAGAGAGAGAGAGAGAGAGAGAGAACGTTAGAACGACATGGATATGGTGTTCAGTGACTGGCAGAGAGGGAGGCCCCCACGGCCCGTCAAAACTCCTTAAAGTTATCATGTCCGACTGGTGGATGCATATACAATATAGAGAGGTTGCACTGTGGCAGGTTGACGGTGGGGTCATCGGCGTCCATGTACACAACAGATCTCAGTGCAGTTGGAGTCAGGGAGGGTGGGAGGAGTGCTGTGGAGAGAGAGAGAGAGAGAGAGAGAGAGAGAGAGAGAGAGAGACGACTGAGGTGCATGCAGTCATGTAGAAAGGGGTGGCATCGGTGGAGAGGTTAAAGCCGAGAGAGGTACTAATTGGGGATTAGCGTGCAGAGGGAGAAAGATATGTTGGCGCGACGCCGACGCCAGTGATGGCATAATAGCATGGCGGCGTAGGCGAAGCAGGCCGGTACTGTGATTGGCGAATCGAACCGTTTCGGTTCAAACCGAATTCTGGTATTTTGGGTTTTTTTTTCTGGTTTTTCTGGTATTTCTGGTAATGACCAGCAAAATCATGTAAAAAGGGGCATTTTGTGATGGTCGCGAGTATTGAACTCGCAACCACCACGCGCGCGGAGGGCGCGCGACGCCGCCCTCCGTTGCGCTACCCTTTTTTTGTATATTTCTATTATTTATATAATATATATAGCTATTTGGTTCATTTCGATTTCCCAGCCTGAAACCGAACTGCCCAGCCATGAAATCGAACCGAACCGGTCAGTTCGGTTCGATTTTTCGGTTTGGACCATATTCTGTACAGCCCTAGACAGGGTCACCGGCGTGCATATACGCAATGGAGTCCACGTGCAGTTGGAGTCGAGCAGGGCTGTTGGACTCAGGAAGGATGCAGAGGGATTTAGAGAGAGAGAGAGAGAAAGAGAGAGGTTGTGCATATTGGAGCCCGATCGGTGGCGAATCCAGTCTCAGGTGACAGGAGTAGAAGTTCACCTTATCCAATCGTTTGTGTGTGGGGCGTTGGAAGGGGAGATGAAGAAGACGAAGAAGAGAAGGGGATTGAAAGAAAAAGGAAACATGCATGAAAGAAATGGAGAGGAGCAAGGTCGAAGAAAGCAAAAACGGAGAGGAACATCGAGGCGAAGCACAGGCGAGAATGCACCGAGGCACCGCGCGGGCTTGTGAAGACGGGTACGACACGTAGGTTGAGAGTATACAACAAAGAAGGTAGACAGGGGACGCGCAGTAGAGGAAGATGCTGCAGAGGAGATAAACCGCCTCCTTTGCGGTTACTTTTTAAAAAAAAAAAGTGGGAGGGAATCACGGTTTCGTTTCGCGGTTAGAAAGAATAGTTTGAGTTGAGAGAAGAGAGGGAGCGGCGACCGGAACTTTTTTGTGGCCTGATTGGTTTTTTGAAGGATAGATGAGCGGTTTGATTTAAAAAAACAGAAGAAGCGGCGGTTGAAGTGAGAGGAGAGAGAATATAGAGGAAGAGAGAGTGGGAACTGGGAAGAGGTTGCTGATGTGGTGCTATATATGGCCAGGGTTAAATTGAGTTTTAGTAGTATACTAGTAACATCAAATTATAATACAAAAAAAAATTGATAATAAAAGATGATTAATAATATGTGGAAGCATCATGATCGATATGTATTACTAAAGTCATAAAATATTAAAAAATTGTTCGGTACATATGTCAACAGTCTTAATAACAAATTGAAACATAGTTTTATAAAGTAAAGTCTGTAAAATATATAAAATCACAATCTCTCATCTATCAATCTTTTTGATCCTCAATCTTGATTTCTTTCTTTGTTGCTTGACATTTGTTCAGGAATTTCTTCTTAAAGTAGAATTTGTTGAATCATTCTTTGAAGTATTCCTCTTAAGTGGTGTCATGCTACTTGTAGAACCTGAAATGAAGTTTTTCTGTAAATAAGAAATGTTAGTTTGTAGAATGTATGAAAAGAATAAAAATTATGTCTTCAAAGTTTTAAAATTTCCTATATATTGAATGTAATACATTATCAAAGTTTTGAGTTTCATCAAGTTCTTTCTCATTGTTCTCATGATCAAATGTGTTGCAGCATCCTACAAAGTAAGAGAATATATCATATAATTGTGTGTATAATAGAAAATTGAAGAATATATAAAGATTCTAAACAGTATGCTAAGAATATGCACATTTGAGTTAGCTATGAAGCTTTCAATCATTTTATGGTCATTATTCATCTTTGTGACTGTATAAATCGGTCAATTTTGCTTCAAGTTGTACTCAAATATTTGTATTTTGAAGATAATTTTTGTTCAAGAAATTGATCTAACTCTTTGGGGAAAGTATCAGTATCTCTATCCTGTAAAAAAGAATAATGACATAATTTTTTGGAATAAGTAAGTAGGGATGGGAGAAATATTTTACATTTGTTAGTTGCTCTCGAAGTTCTGATGCGGATTTTCGCAAAAATTCAGTAGCTTCTCGATCGAATATGACGAAAGAAGCTGATCCAGTATGGTCAATAACTTTGACTAGGACTTTGTATAAAACATATACATACTACTACACCAACTACGCCGAAGTAATGGATATATCTTTGACCATTTTCGTATTGGACAACAATGACTAAACCATGTTTACTTTCCAAACGTTGTCTCTCTTCTTTATCAAGGTACTTAATAATCTTTGCCATTGTTTCCTTCACCAATAGTAAACGTTCTCATTTTTTTGTATATCCAATGGTAATTGATACAGAGGTTTCCGAGCAGGTCGTCTATCCCTGAAGACAGCCGACCACATCTGAAGGTAGAGTCCGACGTTACACATCAAGTATTAGTCGCTCGACAGGCTCGCCTCCAGTTCCTCTCGGCTCGGCCTCGAACTCGGATGAGGCCGACCTTGTTACCAGAACTTTCAGAAGAGTCCATGAGACTGACGAAGGTACCATATATCCGAACTAATCGAGGTGTTCCCATCAGGTCGGATGGGACCTCGGATCAGCCGATCTCGTTAAGGCCACTGGCCGACATCTTATCTATATGATATCGACGATGCTCTTTATGCGTCTCGGACCTCCCTACAGCTCGGCCCGAGCAGTCTTGTAACACCCTCAAATAAGAGCTTTTCTCCGATTGAGCACCTCGGGTTATCAAAGCTCGGACCACGCCGACCTAGAGCTCGGCGTCCTCGCATGCCCCGTCACAGCTCTCACGGGGTCAACGGACGAATGAGGTAACAACCGAGAATTGCGGAACCGTAAATCACGGCCACTAAGACCACGATCTCGGCGATCAGGTCTACATGTGGTAGCCACGTTCATCGCGGTTTGGCAAGGAAGTAACGACGCCAATTTGGCGGAATCTCGGTACCCTCCCACGAGATTGACGGCTCATCCAGCTCACACGTACGTCCTACACTATATTAAGGGTAGACATTCCACTGGCCAAGGTACGCTATTCTGCCCCCACGCTAGGCCATTCTGCTCTGCTAGCAACTGACTTGAGCGTCGGAGTGTCTCCCCGCCGAGCCCACTCGGCGGGCTTTACAGGTCAGTTCGGGAGCTCGGAACCAGCGCTGCACATCGGCCAAGCGTGCCTCAGACGAGATTCATCGGCTTGGTCGTCTCGGCTCACACTTTGGCGAGAAGCACCTCAACGGTCACCTCGGCTTGAGCCGACCTATGTTACAATAGCAGTAACATTGGCACCGTCTATGAGAAACGCTACTAAAGGTCAGTACAGTTTCTCCCCCTACTCTCAATGAACTTCATCAAGTGCGCACCACGAAGAGCCTTTCGTCATTAGCTGTGATCGGCAAGGCGGCCGACCAAGGCACCATACCGTTATTTGACATCTCATGGCACCTGGTCGCCTCAACCAAGTTTGAGTGTTGTCCTACAAGCTCCATTTGTGGTCGGCTTGGGGCCGACCAGTTCTGGTAAACATCTTCACAAGAAAGCTCAAGCTGAGCCTACGACTCTTGATACAAGCCATATCCCCAGCTCGATAAGCTAAGCCCTCCAAATAGGAGGCCGCTGCCACACGATCTGATGTCCTCGGTCATAAGGACGATGAGAAGATGAGTAGCCTTGTCGTCTTAAGTCTACCCCTATTATTCAAAGCGATCATGACAACCCACGAAGCAGTTAAAGAACATGAACGTCATGGTTCTGGACGAGGTCGCTTCGGCACTCCCCAGGAACCGAGAAGACGACGTCCGACAGAGCTCTTGAAGGCGTGGTCGCTTCGGCACACGTGTACATCGTAGCTCTTGTGCGAGGTCGCTTCGGCACTCCGAGCTCTTGAAGGCGTGGTCGCTTCGGCACACGTGTACATCGTAGCTCTTGAAGGCGTGGTCTCATCGGCACACGTGTACATCGTAGCTCTTGTGCGTGGTCGCTTCGACACACGTGTCCATCGTAGCTCTTGTGCGAGGTCGCTTCGGCACTCCGAGCTCTTGAAGGCGTGGTCGCTTCGGCACACGTGTACATCATAGCTCTTGTGCGAGGTCTCTTCGGCACTCAAGCTCCTGAACACGAGGCCGCTTGGCACTCGTCTCAGTAATCTGAGTTTTTGCGTGAGGTCGCTTCGACACTCTGAGCTCCCACCACGGTCACTTTGGCCCTCGTATCATCCGAGCTATAAAGTGAGGCCAACCTTCTACTCACGACGAGGTCGCTCGTGGCCGTAACGTCGGATGATCCATTAGCCGAGCTTAACACGAGTTTTCACACATGCACCGTGACCGACAAGGAAGTTTTGAACTGAATCAAGGAGGCGACGTCCGATGCGATCCTAGAAGTCTCGGCACCAAGCCCCACTTCGACAACGCACTGCCAATAGTCAGAGGTCCAAGCCGACCTAGAGGATTGACAATAATTGGCTACGTCCAAGCCGACCTCGAGACGCCAAGTTCGGGCTCCGAGCCGCCTGTGGAATTGACATATCCTCCTAGAGAATTCTTCAAGAAGATCACTTCGGCCCTCAATTGCTCCCAACGAGGTCGTCTGAGATTTCATTAATGTAACGTCGCGTGCCTTTCGGATCCATACGGATCATGTGTGGTTGGTTGTGTAGGCCGTTGTGAGGCCAGTGTGAGCTAGTTGTGCGGAATGTGTGATGTGAATGTGTGGTTTGAGAGAGGTGAAGAGCAGGGTTGGTCCTGAAATGAAACAGGACCTGCTGCTGTTTAGTGAAGGTTGCGGCCAGGGGTGGCCGTTGACTGGTTGGCGGTCCAGGTTAGTGGACGTTGACTTCTTGAACTTGAGCGGCAGTAGATGTGGACGCTAAGGGTGGCGGGGTTCTTGTTGGCGGCATAGGGGTTGACGCCAACCTGAGATGGTGCAGGTTATAGGCTCACCGAGGGCAGCTCTCTCAGCTCACTCTCTTGCCCTCTTGCCCCAATTCGCGCCCCGGTGTTTCTAAAGCTTCTAACAGGTACGAGGAGTAGTTGGACTATCGTAGAACGCATGGCGTTGCCGAATTGCGCGAGGAGGAAACGTCGCGGCGTGGTGCAATTCCCGTGGGAGCTCGCGAAGGCTCGGCGGAAACGGGGAGATTGTGGGAGATTCTAAGCGTTCTAAGGTAGGGGATGAACCCGTTTAGCTCCGTAGAAAAAATTAAAACACATCATAACCACTTGAACCAGCATGATAATGCATGTTTGGATAGGTTGCACCACGGGGATAATGGGTGGTTTGAGTAGTTTAATGTATGAAGCATGTTGTAATGAGTTGTATTGGTTTCTGGCATGCTAAAGGAACTGCATTTATATATATATTTGTAGTTAGAACGGTAAGAACCCGCAGAGCCGGATTAGGGTTTCTGCAGGGTTTATGGCCGAAGAACTTGGCGTCAACATCGTTTGTCGCCAAGCTCCTCAGCCAAGATGTTAACGGCCAGGTCCCTTGTCGTTGACTTGGTGTAAGCGGCAGTCGATGTTGCCGCCTACTGGCTAAGACAGCAAAGACTGAATTGTGTTATTTATCGATAATGCATGTGTGTGACGCATGAGGTGCACTGAGTGCACTTGGTTCTTGTGTTAGCATACAAGGTATGCAGTTAGTTGCTTACTTCAGTGACTGCGTGTTGTTTACACGAGTCAGTCGGGTTCACGTGTAGTGGACCATGGTTACTTGTGGTTACGTGAGGTTTCACGTGTTTGTGTGCGACGTGCACGTGGTTTTGTGTACGTGGCGAGTAGTACGACGCCTACCGGGTTACCTCTCCAGTTGGTGCCCCAGGTTCTTTGAGCCAGGCTGTTAGCTCGGGGCTTTGTCCCGGTACTTGTGTTGTACCGTCGAGGTCTGTGTCGTCTGACCTGGACACCCTCACTCCTGTGTTGAGTTGTACGTCCGGCTGAGGGAAAGACGACAGTGGGACAGTGACACTTGAGTTTGTTTTAGTCACTTGTAGCGTGCTCGTAGTTGGGGGTACGGACACCAGTAGTCGACACTGGTCCCCAGCTAGTCCTTTTCCTTTATGCCTCACTCTAGAGAGCCCGGGCCAGGGTCTCCTGAGGTGCCAGGCATGGGCCTGTGACCATGTGGTCTACAGGTGGTGGTGTTTAGTTGGTCTCCACAGTTGCTTGACCTTTTTACGTGGAGCGGCTGCTGGACCTTTCGTCCGTGGCTGCGAGACTGAGATGTAGACCTGTGTAGTTGTCCGAGTCAGTTTCTGGTGTCGCGAACCAGTTCACGTGGCTCGTGTTGCTATCTCTACTTTAGCTTGTACACCTGTACTGGTTTGCCGTTTAATTATTACTGTTGTTTCTCGTAGTCAGCAGACGGTGAGTACTTTTACAGCTTTACTTACCTGCTTAGCTGTTATATAAATTGTTAGTGCTGTTTACTATTCGTACTTGTGTGTTGGTTTGCTCGGTTTTGGGGGAGTTCCCTACTGAGCCAGTGACTAGAGAGGCTCACCTCTACCCCCCCACAGGTGAGAGCGAGGAGGACGTCTCACGACCGTCGTCCAACTCCGAGCCGCGCCGTAGCGGTGCAGGGTCAGTACCTCCAGCGGTGTAGCTTCAGCAGTGTAGTTTAGTTAGTTGTTTACTTTCTTCAGTTGTACCTCGGGGTATGCCCCAGGCTCTTGTACCTCTTTATAGTTTTTTTGGAAATTTGGCTATGTAAAACTGTGAAATATATATGAAATGTGGTGTGTTCCTTTATGTTAACACGGACTGTGGTTTGGTATCCCTTGCGAGGCTTCGACCCGTTCGCGGGAGGCGAACTCGGATCAAGTACGTTATCGGTTTAACGGGCTTGGCCGAGGCGTTCCGTCACAGTTGGTATCAGAGCAAGGTCCGTGTTAATATAAGGGAATTAAAAGATACATAGCCTTATTTCGGTCATTATACACTGCTGGTAGGGACCCTGGTTTTTGATAATTGGTGGTTTTGATTTTTGTCTGGTGTTTTGTGTATGTAGAAATTTTTGAAATGGCTGATAGGAGAGATTGGGTGGTGGAGGAGATGATCCGGAGGAAAGCACCCAGCGAATGATTGAGAGAATTTGGGAGAGCCTCACGGATATTCGGGCGAGAATGGATCAGCAGGCGCCAGTACCACCGATTGCAGTGCCACCTGGGGATGGAGAGGCAATACCTGTTGCTCCAGTTCCGCCGAGAGTGGAGGTACCTTTTGTAGCATCTGTGCCACCACCACCACCAGTATTGTTAGCAGAAGAACCAGTGAGGCAGGTGGAGAAATTTCTGAGATTGCAGCCACCTACTTATTCAGGAGGGCCGAATCCAGATACAGCTGAGCATTGGGTTCATGAAATAGAAAGAGTCTTGCGACTATGAGGTGTCCGGCAGCGGATAGAGTGGTATTAGCTGCTTATCAGTTGAGAGGCTTTGCCTTGGAATGGTGGCGATTGAAGATGCAAACCACTTTTGCAGGTAGGACGGAAGAAGCTATCACTTGGCCGGAGTTTCTTGATGTATTTAATGATACATTCTTTCCGATCCAAGTGCAGCAAGTGAAAAGAGAGCAATTCCGAACTCTTCAGCAAGGTAACTCTTCAGTTTTAGAGTACCAGATGAGATTTATGGCACTTAGCCGTTATGCGCCATATGTGGTTTCAGATAATAACATGATGGTTGAGTACTTTATCAGAGGATTGAGAGTGAATTGCAGGATGCGATAGTACCTCTTATGTGCAAGACAGTGGAAGAAGCAGCGCAGAGGGCAGCTACTTGGAGAGGTCTATCCGGACTCGTCAGGCAGGTGAGTCAGGTTCAGGTAGTTTCCGGCTACCGCAGCAGACAGTAGGTGCAAGCAAGGCAAGGCACTAGCGGGACCTTCTGCATCAGGCTTTGGTAAATGGGGCCAGAAATTAAAGCAGCACTTAAGGAAAAGGAAGTGGATGGGGAGGTCGTCCGCAGTTCCAGCAAGGCCGTGGTAGGCCTGAGGTGGAGGAGTCGCAGCAGAGCACTGCCAGGCAGCCTATTGTTCCCCAGGGTATAGATGTTATAATTGCAATCAGCCGGGACATTTGATCCGCAATTGTCCATATGCAAGAGAGTATGGGTATGGCAGAGGTGTGCAGCAGCAGCAAAGCCTCAGCAGTTCCAGCAGCCACAGGCAGGTCGTGGCAGAGGAGCACCGTCAGCAGCGAGGGAGAGGCCGAGTTATGGCTATCACCCGAGCCCAGGCAGAGGCGTCAAATATGATAGAAGGTACTTTACCTCTTTATGATATCAGCAAGAGTCTTATTTGATTCGGGTGCCTCTCATTCTTTTATTTCCGAAGAATTTCTCGATTGCATAGCTCATCCTTTAGAAGAGAAGTCTTGTGAGTTAGTGGTGGAGGTTCCTTCAGGTGAGTTCTTACTCACTTCGAGCTATATAGATGAAGCTCCTGTTATGATTGAAGGGAACCAGATGTCGGGTCGGTTGTATGCCCTGCAGTTGTCAGATTATGATATCATCTGGGTATGGATTGGCTTGAAATGTATGGAGCAATGTTAGATTGCAGAAAGAAAAGGATCAGATTTTGTCATCCTAATGGTGCAGTGTTTGAATATCAAGGTATGTCTTTTATACCTCCAGTTTCTAATTTCTTTCTGCAATTAAAGCTAGAAAGTTGATAAATGATGGGTGTGTGGCTTATTTAGCCTCAGTAAGTTTGGTAGAGGCCAGTCAGCCAGTAGAAGCAGTTCCCGTGGTTAGGGAATTTGCTGATGTTTTTCCGGAAGATTGCCTGGTTTAGCTCCACACAGAGAGGTGGACTTTTCTATTGAGTTGCTGCCAGGTACCATGTCGATTTCCAAAGCCCCATATCGGATGGCACCAGCAGAACTTAAAGAATTGAAAAAGCAATTAGAAGAATTGTTGCAGAAAGGTTTTATTAGACCAAGTCATTCCCTGTGGGGAGCGCCGGTTTATTTTGTGAAAAAGAAAGATGGAAGTTTTCGGATGTGCATTGATTATAGAAATTGAATGATGTGACCATCAAGAAAGTACCCGTTGCCGAGGATAGATGATTTATTTGATCAGTTGCAATCAGCAAAGGTGTTTTCTAAGATTGATTTGAGGTCCGGGTACCATCAGTTAGAATTAAAGAGAAGATATAGATAAGACAGCGTTCAGAACCAGATATGGTCACTATGAGTTTGTGGTAATACCTTTGGATTGACTAATGCTCCTGCAGGTTTTATAGATCTGATGAATAGAATTTTTCATCCATATTTAGATCAATTCATTGTGGTCTTTATTGATGATATTCTAATTTATTCAGCATCTGAAGAGGAGCATGTAGCTCATTTGAGTTTACCTTGCAGTTGTTAAGAGATAACCAGCTGTTTGCTAAATTTAGTAAGTGTGAATTCTGGTTGAAAGAAATTCAGTTTTTGGGTCATGTTATCTCAGCTAAAGGAATAGCAGTGGACCCGAGTAAAGTGGAAGCTGTGTCAGGTGGGAAGTGCCTAAGATAATAACCGAGATTAGAAGTTTCTGGGGTTGGCAGGTTATTATAGGCGCTTTATTCAAGATTTTTCTAAGATTGCAGCACCTATGACTAAATTGACTAGGAAAGGAGTGCCTTTTGTGTGGTCCGGTGAATGTCAGAGAAGTTTTATGGAATTAAAGAAAAGACTTACTTCAGCACCTATATTGACATTACCGGCAGGGAGTGGTGGATTTGTGTTGTATACTGATGCTTCAAGGAGAGGACTTGGCGCAGTACTTATGCAGCATGGTAAAGTGATAGCCTATGCATCCAGGCAATTGATGCCAGCAGAAGAAAATTACCCCACTCATGATTTGAATTGGCTGCAGTTGTGTTTGCCTTGAAAATATGGAGGCATTATCTGTATGGCGAGAGATTTGAGATTTTTACAGATCATAAAAGCTTGAAGTATATCTTCTCGTAGAAAGATTTGAATCTTCGCCAACGCAGATGGGTTGAATATTTGAATGGTTATGATTTCAGTTTGGCTTACCATCCGGGTAAGGCCAATGTTGTAGCAGATGCCTTGCAGAAAGGCATATATGAATTTGATGATGATTAAAGAATGGAAATTGTATGAAGAGGTAGCGGAGAATTCCTTGTATGTGCCCACAGTCAGCGACGGGCAATTCTAGCTGCTAGTGCTGTAGAGCTGTCTTTGTATTGGCAGATCATTAAGGCGTAGAGAGCAGATGCAGGTTTACCTGAAATTGTGAAAATGGAAGGAGTTTCTATTGATGATAATGTGTGGTCAGGTTCGAGGCAGGTTGTTTGTTCCTGCAGAGAGAGGTGAAGCAGCGAGTTTTGGAAAGGCTCATAAATCTAGGTACACTATTCATCCGGGTAGTACTAAAATGTACCATGATTTAAGGAAGCATTTTTGGTGGCCTCATATGAAGAAAGAAATAGCAGAATTTGTAGCAAGGTGTGCTATCTGTCAGCAGATTAAAGCAGAGCATCAGAAGCCTGGAGGTCTATTGCAACCGTTGCCTATTCCACAGTGGAAATGGGATGATATTGCGATGGACTTTGTGGCAGGTTTACCAAGGTCAAGTTCCGGGCATAATGGAATATGGGTGTTTGTTGACAGATTGACTAAGGTATGCAGATTAGTGGCAGTAAGTATGTCTTGGACAGTGGACAGATTGGCAAATATTTGTTGAAAGAATTGTTCCACTGCATGGTATTCCGAAGACTATTGTATCTGATAGAGATCCAAGATTTACTTCTGGTTTTTGGAGAAGTCTGCAGAAAGTAATTGGTTTCTGAATTGAGGTATAGCTCCGCTTATCATCCCCAGACAGATGGACAGACTGAAAGGACTATTCAGACAATTGAAGATATGTTGCGGGCTTGTTGTTTAGTTTGGGGAGGTAGTTGGGAGCATCATTTGGGAATGGTTGAGTTTGCCTACAATAATAGTTATCATACCAGTCTTGGGATGGCACCGTATGAAGCCTTATATGAAGGCCCTGTAGAACCCCATTGAACTGGCATGAAGTGGGAGAAAGGCAATTGGTGGGTCCTGAATTGATTCAGCACCACGGAAGTGGTAAGCTTATTAAAGAAAAATTGCAGGCAGCTCAAAGTAGGCAGAAAAGTTATGCAGATGTGCGGAGGAGACCACTTCAGTTTGAGGTGGGAGATTTTGTTTTTCTGAGAGTTTCCCCGAGTAAAGGTATTATGAGATTTGGCAAGACTGGAAAGTGAGTCCAAGGTATGTGGGACCTTTCCAGGTAATTGAAAGGATTGGGGAAGCAGCTTATAGGCTGGATTTGCCAGCTGATTTTGCCGATGTGCATGATATTTTCCATGTCTCCATGTTGAGAAAGTGTATTGAAGATCCAGCTCAAATAATCAGATACCAAGGTGGTGACCTGAGGCCGAACATGACTATACCAGAATATCAGGTGCAGATCACAGATCGAAAGATGAAGAAGCTAAGGAATAAAGAAATTGAGCTAGTTAAAGTGAGATGGGAAATAGATTAGGTGGTGAGGATACCTGGGAGTTGGCCGCGGAAATGGCTAAAGGTATCCCTATCTGTTTGAGTAAGCTTGTGTATTTTCTTTTTAGATGATAGTACTTGTAAAGGTGTGTATGTATAAGTTGTTTAACTTTGAATTGTGTTATGAATTCGAGGTCGAAATTTTCTTTTTAGATGATAGTAATGTAACGTCGCTTGCCTTTCGGATCCATGCGGATCATGTGTGTGTTGGTGTGTAGGCCGTTGTGAGGCCATGTGAGCTAGTTGTGCGGAATGTGTGATGTGAATGTGTGGTTTGAGCAGGTGAAGAGCAGGGTTGGTCCTGAAATGAAACAGGACCTGCTGCTGTTCAGTTGAAGTTGGCGGCCAGGGGTGGCCGTTGACTGGTTGGCGTCCAGGTTAGTGGACGTTGACTTCTTGAACTTAGCGGCAGTAGATGTGGTGCTAAGGGTGGCGTTTCTTGTTGGTGCATAGGGGTTGACGCCAACCTGAGAATGGTGCAGGTTATAGGCTCACCCAAGGCAGCTCTCTCAGCTCACTCTCTTTCTCTTGCACCAACTTCGCGCCCCGTGTTTCTGAAGCTTCTAACAGGTACCGAGGAGTAGTTGGACGATCGTAGAACGTGTGGCATTGCCGAATTGCGCGAGGAAACGTCGCGGCGTGGTGCAATTCCCGTAGGAGCTCGCGAAGGGCTCGGCGTGAACTGGGAGATTGCGGGAGATTCTAACGCGTTCTGAGGTAGGGGATGAACCCGTTTAGCTCCGTAGAAACATAAAACACATCATAACCACTTGAACCAGCATGATAAGCATAATGTTTGGATAGAGTTGCACCATACGGGGATAATGGGTAGTTTGAGTAGTTTAATGTATGAAGCATGTTGTAATGAGTTGTATTGGGTTCTGGCATGCTAAAGGAACTGCATTTATATATAATTTGTAGTTAGAACGGTTAAAGAACCCGCAGAGCCGGATTAGGGTTTCTGCAGGGTTTATGGACGAAGAACTTGGCGTCAACATCGTTTGTCGCCAAGCTCCTCAGCCAGATGTTAACGGCCAGGTCCCTTGCCGTTGACTTGGTGTAAGCGGCAGTCGATGTTGCCGCCTACTGGCTATGAACAACAAAGACTGAATTGTGTTATTTATCGATAATGCATGTGTGTTGACGCATGAGGTGCACTGAGTGCACTTGGTCTTGTGTTAGCATACAAGGTATGCAGTTAGTTGCTTACTTCAGTGATGCGTGTTGTTTACACGAGTCAGTCGGGTTCAAGTGTAGTGGACCATGGTTACTTGTGGTTTACGTGAGGTTTCACGTGGTTTGTGTGCGACGTGCATGTGGTTTTGTGTACGTGGCGACTAGTACGACGCCTACCGTGGTTACCTCTCCAGTTGGGTGCCCCAGGTTCTTTGTGAGCCAGGCTGTTAGCTCGGGGCTTTGTCCCGTACTTGTGTTGTACCGTCGAGGTTTGTGTCGTCTGACCTGGACACCCTCACTCCTGTGTTGAGTTGTACGTCCGGCTGAGGGAAAGACGACAGTGGGACAGTGACACTTGAGTTTGTTTTTAGTCACTTGTAGCGTGCTCGTAGTTGGGGTACGGACACCAGTAGTCGACACTGGTCCCCAGCTAGTCCTTTTCCAGTGCCTCACTCTAGAGAGCCCGGGCCAGGGTCTCCTGAGGTGCCAGGCATGGGCCTGTGACTGTGTGGTCTACAGGTGGTGGTGTTTAGTTGGTCCTCCACAGTTGCTTGACCTTTTTACGTGGAGCGGCAGCTGGACCTTTCGTCCGTGGCTGCGAGACTGAGAGGTAGACCTGTGTTAGTTGTCCGAGTCAGTTTCTGGTGTCGCGAACTAGTTCACGTGGCTCGTGTTGGCTGTCTCTACTTTAGCTTGTACACCTGTACTGGTTTGTCGTTTAATTATTACTGTTGTTTCTCGTAGTCGGCAGACGGTGAGTACTTTTACAGCTTTACTTACTGCTTAGCTGTTATATAATTGTTAGTGCTGTTTACTATTAGTACTTGTGTGTTGGTTTGCTCGATTTTGGGGGAGTTCCCTACTGAGCCAGTGACTAGAGAGGCTCACCCCTACCCCCCACAGGTGAGAGCGAGAGGACGTCTCACGACCGTCGTCCAGCTCCGAGCCGCGCCGTAGCGGTGCAGGGTCAGTACCTCCAGCGGTGTAGCTTCAGCAGTGTAGTTTAGTTAGTTGTTTACTTTCTTCAGTTGTACCTCGGGGTATGCCCAGGCTCTTGTACCTCTTTATAGTTTTTTGAAAATTGGCTATGTAAAACTGTGAAATATATATGAAATGTGGTGTGTTCCTTTATGTTTACACGGACTGTGGTTTGGTATCCCTTGCGAGGCTTCGGCCCGTTCGCGGGAGGCGGACTCGGATCAAGTACGTTATCGGTTTAACGGGCTTGGCCGAGGCGTTCCGTCACAATTAAGGTCGCTTCGGCAACGAACGTCGTGATTCTGGGCGAGGTCGCTTCGGCACTCTCCAAGAACCGAGGAGACGACAACCGATGAAGCTCTTGAGCGAGGTCGCTCTAGCATTCCAAAAGTAAGGTCACTTTGACCTGTCGACCTCCATGAGGTTGCTTTGACGCTATGGGCATGAGCGGAATGCTTGCTAAACAAGGTCGCTTAGGCACTCATTTGAAGCCAAGATAACGTCCGACCTGTATTCAGCACGCGCAATAAATGTGGACGACACGAACAAGGACATTTCAGCAATCATCAGAAACCAATACAGCGTCCGACGTAATGATAAGTTCGAACCAAACGACAAACAAGCAATGACAAAAGAGTTGTAAGTTCCCATTTTCATTAACAAAAAGGTACATTGCAAGGCCAGTCGCCACATAAGGCATTCAATCGACCACAATGTCGTCAGACGCAGCGACTCGAACCTCAGTAATAGCAACCTGATCGGAAGTAACAGTCACGGCTGTCTCATCAACCCTGGGAACCACCTCGGCCGCAGCAGCCTGCACTCTTCGGCGACTTCGGCTCGGTCTTGAGCCTCGCCCGCGTCCTCGTCCTCGGCATCTTTCAGAACCGACAAATCATATTCAGGATGCAGCTTCGGATGCACTTGATGCAATGGTCGTATCCAGCCTGGAAAAGCTTGTCAACCTCTTCATTAGCTCCTCGGAGTCGCGGTACTCTGCGATAATCCTTTCGCGCTCCTCCTCGGCCAGCCTTGAGTTCAGAGCCCTGGTGCCCTCCAGCAACTCTTCCTTTGTACGAATAACCTCTTTAAGGTCCTCGGCCACCTTGGTCATCCGAGCAGCATCCTCCTCGGCTCTCTTCGCCGCCAGCCACTCCGCGTCTAGGAGCTTCTCGATAGTCCTAGCCCTCTTCTCGGCCTCTTTTGCCTTGTTCGTGGTCTCGAGGACTTGCTGGTCGGCCGCCGCCTGAGACTTCTTGGCTTTCTTGAACAAAGCCCCGACCAGGCCCAATTGAGTCTGCACTGAACCGTAGAATTCCTCCACGATCTCGTTGGCCCGCTTGGCCGAGGACTGGGCCAACGCTCTCTCTGGGGTCGCCCGACGAGCCCATTCTGTAGCAGAGAGTTCCTCTGTCACGGCCCGAAATTTAGAAGCGGAATAAATACCGGGAGACGTGAACGATACAAATAGACGTATCACAGTTGAATAACGCAGAGTCACAATTAAACATAACAACACATTTGAGGCCATAATATTGTCATCCAAAGTACTCTTTATTCCATCATTCAACTAATTAAAAACCTTACATCAATCGAGCCAATCAAAGGGCCCATTATTCAAAGAAATGTTTCACTATTACATCAACTACTCAAATAACTATTCCTAGACTATCAACTCCTCATATGGCGGTTGCTCATCACTCTTTGCCCTAACCCATCAGTCCCTCTGTTTCCTCATCACTACCTAAAAAGGGCAGGATGATAGGGGTGAGCGAACTAGCTCAGTAGGATTTACATCTCAATATTGTGCGGGCACTAGTATACATGATAATATTTTAAATAGGCAAATATGAACATGTATATGATGACAATGCATGCAATACTAACAGATTGAATAGCAGAGTAGAACGGATATCATATCAGATCAAATGTCGAGTTGCATATACAATAGACAGATATTTCAAGAGTAGAATCGTATCAAATGAATTGACCATATTCATACAGATATCATGTATTCACATGATCAGACTTATCATATCAAACTTATCATATCATATCAAACGAAGGCACGTTCCCACAAATCTTGCATATTTGTTTGTGCTATGCCAAGCACCAGAAGTTCATACTCCCGTGGTTAATAAGTACGTTGGGGCGCTCCTCCCCAGGACCAGACAGGGCCCCTATTGCACAGGTATTAGTCAAATGGACCGAGTCCCAGATTGTGCCGAACAAACATATTCATATTATGACCACAAAGTTTCAATAATAAGCTCAATGTAATAAGACATGATCATCATAGAGTCAAGGTATGACAATAGCTCAAGAGGACAAAAGGACAGTATAACGACGTAACTTATGTTTCATATTCGTTAGTGTCTTGACATGAGGTTGACTAATGACAGATCGTATGCGGAACACATGCTCTCTATCTCCAAGGTACTTCATGGTACAACTAGCTTGGCCTCTATGTGGAAATCCATAGAGAGCGGAGACTTACGGAGGTCTTAAGGAAAAGATCGTTAGTCTTGCTGATTCGGATTGACCGGCAGAGAGCTCTCAATTTCCCCAAGAAGGGTGTGTCTATTTGTGCAAAGGTGTAAGTGACGTGTCACGAATCATTCCTAACATGTATGCAATTGACAAATAATTAATTGAACATCGGAAAGCATATAACTATTAAAACTCATATGCAAATCATGATATAACTCCACTAACTAGTCCATACTAACATGTATTCATCCTCACATTCATATCATGTTCTTATCATATCAATTGACAATAAGTAAGATCACAAGATAATCCAATAAACATAAGGTCAATCACATTACACATTAGAATCATATTCATATCATTACCGTTTTTCAATGGTTGATTACTTTTAGGTTCATGCATACTATATAACATCATGCACATGCTAGTAGACATCATGTAACGATCAGCCCCAAAACATGCAATTTACACACTAAATATCATGTTAAATACATCACACATGTATAATAATAATTAAAAAAAAGTATGTTCCCAAACACTTTATCGTTTATATTCATGATAATACATTGGACTAATGATTTATGTGTTTATTTCTCAGGGACATACAATTCTTGCAAGGGTAGTGTCGACACACCCCCTACTGGTGTCGACACAATGCTTCAAACCCAAGGCAAAATGAAGAAGAAATGGTCAAGTGGTGTCGACACAGGATCAAGTAGTGTCGACACTAGACCCAGCTCCTAGAGAACCCAGTCAACAGGTCTGGACATGTGTCGACACAGGATCAAGTGGTGTCGACACAGATCAAGTAGTATCGACACAGGATCAAGTAGTGTCGACACTAGACCTAGCTCCCAGAGAACCCAGTCAACAGGTCTAGACAGTGTGTCGACACAGCCTGAGGTAGTGTCGACACTAGAGACCCTTCCCGGAGAACCTTTTGTGCCAGTTTGGGACAGTGTGTTGACACAACCCATGGGCAGGTCGACACACTCCGGAAACCTTTTCACCTTAAGTCACATCTGGACACGTGGCTCTCTAGGGATCATGTGGATCGGCCTTGGAGCATGTGCCCACGACCCCCAAGGTACTTTTTGGACACATTGGGCTATAAATACCCTCCAATTGGCCATCCAACCCAAGGAACCTTTCAGAGCCTTCCATAAATCGGAATTAGAAAATAATGAGGGTTTGATAGGCTCTAATCAAGTCAAACTCAAACGTAGAAGACAAGTGAAATCTGCAGACGTAGTTTCATGTAGCAACCCTCTTACCACACTTATAACTCTCTAGATAATAACATTTAGGCAAAACGGTCAACACAAAACATGACGAGGACAACTAGTAGAAGAACTTTGATGTTGGGGGTTTGATCTAATTCAGTCTCAAATCTTGAGAATATATGAAGAACATAAAGGTCATGTGTAACCCGAAAACACCCTCATGCAGCGATTTACTTACCATGCTTGTAACTCTCTAACTATTGACATTTAGACAAAACATTAAACATGAAGATGATTGGGACTACGATTAGAAACTTTTATTAAGGAAGTTTAGTCTAATTCAATATCAAATCACGTGCATAATAAGAAGAACAGGAAAAATCCCTAACTGAGCACGACTTAGGGAAAACGACTAATACTTCATGTATACTCCATGAAAATTGGGCAAATCAAGTGAAAATGAACATAGACTCGATGCTCTACAAGATGGTATAGGTTTTCTTTAATCTTGGCCCGAGAACACCTACCTTTATGAAGATCTAAGACCAGTCGACGTTCTGGACGCAGCAGAGGATGAAGGGGGATGAAGCTCCGTTCCTAGCCTTTCTCCTCCTCCTCTGAAGCCCTAGCCCGCCTCCAAACGACCCCAACTCGTTGCTAAACCTTCCCCAAGAGTTTAGTGATGAGTTCTTATAGATTTAGGGTGTATTTACATGTCCTAATGGGACTAGGAAAGGGGGCTGCGAATTCTGCTTTCTACTTTCCAAAATCTGGGTTTTCTCACCCAAAGGAGGTAGCAAAGGTTTAGGAAACCACCTCTTAGGGTTGGGTCCTTACCTTACATGAACTACCCTAGTTGTAACCCTAAATTGCCCTCCCTACTTATTGCATAATTACATACATGAATTTCTGGGTATTTTCTTGTCCATTTTTATCCTTGGGCCAAATGTGCTCTATTGGCCCAATCTTGTTAATGTGTTATTAATACATGATGTTGGAAGTCTCTCCAACATGTTTATTTAATTAATGGTTGGGTTTATTTTTCCGCGTTAATAATTTCCGACTTAGTTTCCTAATTCAGGTAACTTGGTCACGTGTGACGTACACTCAGCCAATCAGATTTTTTCGTTGCACAAATTTCTTCATGGAATGCTTAGGGATAATATTTGGGGTTGGTTTATAATTTTTACAGAATTTTTAGATGTGTTTTCTCAGGTACGATAGTGGTACGTAAGTTCTATCATTCCGACAATACGGAAGTTATTTATTGACTATTTTACTTGAATTTGTTCATGGGTCAGTTGTCCATTAGTCCAATTTATTTTATGGACTATCCCCACATATTGTTTGGAGTCCACCCATTATTTTAATTTGGTTCATGATCATATTTTATACACATGATAATTGATTTTCCAACTTATTTCTTAATTACGATAATAAGTCACAATAACTCTTAAACATACCCCAAATGACTTTTATTAACCCAATTTCTTTATGGATCATTAGATTATATTATTTGAAGTCCATCTAGATTTTTTATTTAATTTTCTGACTCATCTAAGTATGTGTGATAATGATTTGCTGACTTATTTCCTGATTACAATACTCAGTCGCAAAATGCCTTAAACTTGGACCATCCGATTTTCCTTTTCAC